>QJSC01029205.1:1291570-1362806 GCA_003697955.1 Calidris pygmaea
ACACAAAGAGTGTTGAGGACTCGGAGCTTAAAAAATAAGTTTTAAAACAACTGACTTTCTGTATTTATGATAGATATGACCATTTTTGGTGTTGAGTAGATTGTTGCATTGGAAATGAACTGAAGCAGTATGGTAGATTTAAAAGAAAAAACCCTTTTGTGTACATTTAGCTTTTGTATGGTCCAGCTGACGGCTTCTCATTTGATGTTGTCTTGTTCATTCCTAGCCAGATAGATTGCAATCCATTGACTCGCCTAAGCTTTTCTCCCCTTTGTACCTTTACTCCCCATTCCCCCATCCTGTAATCTTCCACTTATGGTCGCTACCTTCATTTCTTAGAGGGTGGTTGCATAATTATTTTATAAAAACTAAAGAAAGAAGTTCAAAGGGTTTTGGGGGGTCAGTAGGATCCCTTGAAGAATATTTTTTGTTGGGGGTTTGAAACTTTTTAAGGCGTATACATACGATTTACCTATGTCTGTTACCCTTGTGCACTTATCTCTTTCTTAATTTCCATTTTTCCTCTTTTCTTTTTTCTTGCCCTCTTCTTTTCCTCATTTTGTAAATGCTTCAAAGACTCTGTTCCTAAACTATAAGCATTTGTTTCTGTTTGTGTAATTAGGCTGCACTCTGTTCCTTCTTTTAAAAAAAAAAACGTTTTTGTTACATTTTTTTTCTCTAAAGAAAATTCATGCTTTAAATAAAATCCAAAGACATACCCTTTCACCACTGGTGCAGAATGAGCAAAAAGGATTCTTTTTACTTGAGAATTTGTTTCTGATTTAAACAAACAAGTCTAAGTTTAAATAAAGAATAAAAAAAGTACCCAGGTTGTTATCTGTGCTTCTTCTGCAAGCAGAGAGACAACTCTTAGCGAAAACCCAGCGCACCAAAAGGCAGGTTTCTCTTTCCAAGTTCTCTCCCGCGGCAGGCAGGGGCCGGTGTCCCCGTCCAGCTCCTGCCCCTGCCTGTGGGAACACTCAGACGCACGCATCTCTTACGGTCCGGACTTTGAAAGGAAAACTTTGTGCTGCTAAAAATGTAGATTTTTTTTTTTTTTTTTGGAGACAAATAGATGCTTGCTGTTTCACTTCCGTAGCCAAATGTCAACAGAAACAATCTCCTTTCCCCACCCCCCACCCCGCCCCCCGTTTCCTCTGCCCCGAAAGTGTGAGAGCCTTCTCCCCATCATCTTCATCCTCCTCCTGCTTCAAAAGGGAACTTCGAAGACTGTGAACGCAGGTTCCTCCCGCCGCCTCTGGGCTTCTCCTCCCCGTGCTGAAGCCGCTCGTCGACTCTGCGAGAGACTGGAGCATTCGAGAGACGAACGTGGGGTTCATTTTCTAGCGGGACGCTTTTATTTTTATGGATTTTTTTGGTTTTAGTTCGATGAAAGACTAGATCCTGAACTGTTGTACATATTTCTAACTAGGCTAATGCACAGTGCAAATTCCTTTTTTAATTGTTTTTTAAGTAGACGATACTAAAGAGAGTACCATCTAATATTCCTACCAGTACCCAGTTGTAGCATAAGGTGTCAAAAACGGAAACAAGTACACAAAAAGCGTTTGCTGTTTTAACAAACTGTTTTCTTTTAACAAAAGTTCTTGTATTTCTCCCTGTGTTTGAGATGAACAGTTTTTAAATTCTAAAGTTGTACAGTTTTTGTTTTCCATTATTTTATCTTGTTTGTAATTCTATGAAATATATATATATATATTTTTTGCCATTTAACTGTTGTATGTTACTCTGTCTGTATCATATAGAAATTTTTTTGTTTGTTTTGTTTTTGATTCTCTATGTGATACAAGTTAACAATTTAACACTAGCTTTATCTGTCAAATTCCGCAAGGTCTCTTTTGGAAATCCTTTTGGTTTTGTCTTGTTTTGTTTCGTTTTTTTAATTATATTGCTTGGTCATAGTGCAATTTCTCTCTCCTTCTTCCCCCTCCTCCTTCCCACCCCACTAAAAGGTTTTATAAATTCATTTCCTTGTATTTTTTCTAAACGTTTCTAGAGACTTTTCAGTGCGAGGTTGCCTCCTCCTCTGCCTCGGGGCCGGTGCTGGGATCCGGACACCCGTCCCCACCGGCCGTGCTGGGCTGGGCTGGGACCCCGGCCCCGCTGGGACCCCCGGCCTCGCGCCCCGCAGCTGCCCGCGCCCCACCGTCCTCCCGGCCGCCCCCGGGGACGCTGCGGGAGTGATGTCGGCTCTGGGGAGCCTCTGTGCGACCCCCACCCCCCCAACCCTGGCTTCCCCGAGCCCACACGTGGCCTTTTCTAACGAGTGTCAGAGCGGGGCCGGGCAGGGCACGAGGAAAAGATTTTAAACTTAGCATTGAGCGGGTTTCTGTTTTATTTTTAATAAAAAGCTTTTTTAAGTGGTGAAGATGGCCAAAGTTTCATACAATTGAGAATAAAGAGAGGCGTAAAGGGGGTGTGTCGGGGCCGCCCGCGCCCGGGGGGGGGGGGCAGGCTGGGGGGCAAGGGAGGCACTGACACAAGCCAGCACACTCGCTGTTCGTGGAAATATATTTTGCTTTAGAAAAAAATAATAATAATAATTAAACTTTTAAATAGAAGCAGAAATTGGGTTGGTTGGTTGGTTGCTTGGTTGGTTGGTTGGTTGGTTTGTCGGCGCTGAGATACTGCCCACTGTGAAACACAAAGCTTTGACTATTTTTTTCGGTTTTATTTTTGGGGGGGCGAGTTTGGGTAGAACAGAAAGCATAAATGAGGTGAAGAGGGGTATGAACAGCCTTTGCAATGTACAAAAAATAGAGCAAGTGAAACCAAAAATGATGTTCTTGGTGTTTTTCTATAATGTAGTCTTGTTAGCTTTTTTTTGTTACTGTAACAATGCTGATCTCGAACTGTACCAAAATACATGGAGACTAACAGAAACAGAAACCACATGGAACTTTCAAAACTTTAAAAAAATTTGTCACAAAAGACTTTGTTGTCATAGTTGAGTTGACTGTAGATGGTAATTGAATATACTCCTTTGGAAATATTTCATCACGTATGTTTCCTGCTCATTGTGATACATTAAAAAAAAAAAAAAAAAACCAAAAAATGAGCAAAAGCTCTCGTCTCCGATGTCCCCACTTGTGCGGTGCAGGGGGTGTCTCGGGGGGGGTGTTGTGCCGCGCAGCTCGGCGGGACGCGCGTCACCGCCACCGCCGCCCCAGCTTCTGCCTCCCCACGGCCCCGCGCCCCGCCGGGGGAGGGCACACGCCAGCAGCACACGTGTGTCCCCGTCCCTCCACGCACACGGGCGGCCCGGGCTGGGGCTGCGAATTAGTGCGAGAAGTGGGAGTAATGAGCCAAATAGCGCCAATTCGTATTATGGCTTCGGGATGCTGTGTGTATGAGAAAAGACATTATAAGTGCATTTAATTTTACCAAATGATTGTATAAGAATTCCGGGCACACTGCTGTAATTAACGGTTAAAGGGAAAGCATGATGCCTGTATGGGTTGAGGTCATCTTGAAACCTGTAAACTAGACATGAACTGAAATCGCCATCTGTTTTCTTCTACTGATCAAACCAAAAGGAGACGAAGGTAAGAAAGGTAAGTGGCCGACTCGCTGCTCCCCCCTTTGCTTGCGGTGCCTCTGGAGCAGGGAGGAAAACTTGATGAACTGCTGACTGTTAAATACACAATTCTTTTACCAAAAACTGCCCCTTGCAGCAGAAAATGCTTGAAATTCATTAATAAGGACCACATCCAAAAGAGAGCCCCGGGGGCTACCGTTCATCTCTAATTTATAACTGCAGCAATAAATAATTTAGGGAAAAAAAAAAAAGACAACCCACAGCCCAACATTGCAGGTGGGATGAGCAGCCCGTTTAGTGTGGGTGTCCCTGGCCGCTCTGCTGCCCCCCCGACAGCGAGGGGCTTCCTCTCCCTCCCTCCCCGGGGAGCGGGGCCTGTGCTCCGCGGTGTCGTCCAGCCCGAGCAGAGGTCGCGGGGAGGAAATCTTGCAGCTAGCGAGGGCACGGGAGCGTTCTTTAATTAATAGGGTCAGGACATTCACTCGCGAGCCACTAAGTTCAATAATTGGGTTGCTGATGCACCTTCATGAGGGGAAGAAAAAGTAAAAGAACTGAAAAAACCCAAACCCAACACTCGTACTGCTGCGGGCTCCAAAGATACACGAATTATGAAATGAAATGGGTCAGAATTGCCAAGCCCCCGATGACTCCTGGTGCTAACAGCATAACTGAACCAAACCAGCCAGGCCCTGGCCCCTGTGGGCAGCCCTGGAAGAGGAGATCCCGCGCCTCCGGTGACCGAAACGGCGATGGCACCGAGTGCTCCGCAGCTCCGCGCCCCAAAACTCTCCATGGACCGGGGGCTGCCCGGTCCTGTGCCAGGCTGAGGCATCGCTTTTCTGGCGTGAGCCTAAACAGCTGGGGATCTGGGTTGCCTCTTAGTTGTTTGAGTTTCTTTGGGTTTTTTTTAATGGGAAAAAAAATCCGCTCTGCGTTTTCCACAAGCGGACGGGACTGCGGCAGTAACGGGGTCACCGGCGCGGCCCTTCCACCCGTGTTTGTGCTCTGCCGCGTTAATGACTTCACTGTTGTCCGTAGACCTGCTGCTTTGTAAGTAAGTTTATTATGTAACGTTGCTATTTATTCCTGGGTTGAATTCCAGTTTAAAATAGCTACGCTTGAGAAAGCACCTCTCTAATGCTCAGAAAGGTGTAAATGGCCTCTGGTAGCTGCACAAGCTGCAAACTAAAATCCTCAGTGAGAGCCTCTCTGTTCGGAGCAGTGCATCAGCGGAAATTGTGCAAACCTCTGACAGAAATAAAAAGGTTTTTCCATGCTGTGATTCTGGTAAGAGGAGACTGGGAGTGATTTTTAATAACCTTTTGTTGCCGTCAACTAAAAGACAAGGAAGAGATTGAGCTCTTCCTAGTACACCCTTACAGTACACCCTAAAAATACATATTTATAAAATCAGAGCAGTGATCAGGTGTCCACTACAGCCAGTAACCTTGCTGATGGGTTTGGGGCAGAGTTCCCGGCTGGAGAGTGCCTCTGCCCTCGGGTGCAGCCTGTGTGCTGCTGTCACCGAAGCACCAAGAGGTGGGGGCTTTGGTCAGCCGCCCCGGGGAGGTGGCCCAGGAGGTCCTCGTGTCACAGCCCAGTGTGCGGTGCCACAAGACACCCGGCTGTGCTGACACTGAGGGAGGAAATGCCACTGGGCTCCCTGTTGTCCCCAGCCGGCTTTTCCACGGGGGATCCCACCCAGCCTGGCACAGGAGCCCTGCCGGCAGCCCGGGCACGGGGCCAGCATCGGTGCTGGGTACAGGAGCCAGGCACCATCCACGTGGTGCAAGCCACGTCCCACCTGACAGGTAGGGCCCTGGGCCACTCAGAGGCTATGGACAGAGGATGTCTTTGGGAGATGCTCTCCCTCCTGCACCCACTCCTGGTCCACAGCCCTGCCAGACGCTGCAAGAGCCACAGGCTGGGGCTGGTCTGTGCCAGGGCTGAGCCACAGTTTGACTAAATGATTGTTGTAGGACTCTTTCAACTGAAATTTCTTTTCTATTCTATTCTATTCTATTCTATTCTATTCTATTCTATTCTATTCTATTCTATTCTATTCTATTCTACTCAACCTGCTCCTGGGCTGCCTGGCCAGGGGCTGAGCCCTTCACCCCAGCCTTCTGTCCCCCCATGTGCAGCACCGTGTCCAGGCAGCACAGTTGGCTGCGAGGTGGCCAGGGCAGGGGACAGGCATGGCAATGCCACCTGCAGCCCAACGTGCAGATGTGCATGTCAGTGCTATGGAGGGTCCATTCCTGCTCCAGCAGCCATGGGTACCAGCTTCCCTCCCTTGCCGCCAGCCCAATGCCGCAGCCAGTGCCGTCAGATCCCCTGCTGCAGCACAGGCCAGGTTCCGTCCATCGGGCGGCTGGTCCTGCAGCCCCCTATGGTCACAGCAGCCCATGAGGGGTTTGGGCCAAACCCACCCCCTCCTGAGAGCGGCGGCTGCAGCCATGTCACCTCTGCAGCCAGGTCTCTCCTGAACTGAGCAGGGTCCCACGTTAACATCTTTGCTAAATGACATCTGAAGTCTGCTAAGAGAGCCGACTTCTCTAATGTAGATGGATGCTCTGAGAAACTGCCACCAGGCTCGGGCTGTGCCAGCAGTGGTGAAGGGTTAACTCCATCAGCGCTTAAACTACAAATGTGGAGCCCATTCTCTCCTCCAAGCTCGTTAACAATGTACACCTGATGATCTAAAGCACTAGAGAGTCATTTTAATTAACGCTCTGCCAGAGGGGATGTGGTGAAGACACTGATTTCACTCCAATGACTTTCTATTTTGGTATATTGCAGAATCGGTGCATTAGTTCCCCGGGCTGATGTGGTGAGCTAATCCAACTACAGCCGCCCGGGCACTGCCTCCGCAGGCGGCAGCTCAGCGCAGAGACGCTGGCACCATCCATGGGTCGAGGACGTGTCTCCTCCTCGGCAGGGCTGCGTGGGCCTGGCTCCGGCGGCTCATCCTCTGGCAGGACCAGGCTGGTCCTCCCTTACCCACCAGCGAGGCGCAGGTGACAGCGGGTCGGTGGCACCGCAGAAACGACAGACAAAGCTCTGCAGCTACGGGGGCTCTTCCTCCACGTGCCTACTGGGGCCAGGAGCGGGACTGCTGGGCTGGTGGCACCGGTCCATGCCCACCGTCCTGCCCAGCCGCGGCAGCCGCAGCCGCCCCGAGGGAAGGCGCCGGCCTGAGCTGGGGAGGAGCTGCAGCCGCCGGTGCTCCGGGTCTCCTGCGGCCTCTGCGGTGATGGAAGAGAGACTTCACACTGCGCCCCAGAGAAAAGATAGCGGTACCTATAAATGGTATTGTGCTGTTGGTTAGATGGTAGCATGATGTTACTTAATTAATGTTTTAATACCCTAGGCATCTTCTGTGCCGTATAATTCATATCGATTCAGCTGTGAGCATGTTCAGTTAAAAAGACTCTCTTTCCTAAGCAAACTTTCAATTATATTGAATTGTCACAGCGAAAAAGGGCCTTTTCTCAGCATGGGGGAGGGGAATCTCTGCCAAACCACTGCCAGCCTGGCCAGGCGCGCGCACGCACACACACACACACACACGTGCACACACACCCTTCTGCAGCAGCACTTCCAGCCTCCCCAAGCCACCAGCACCAACCCCAGGGATGCTGCGCTGCCGGGTGTCCGCATCCCCAGTCCGTGGGGTTTCCTCCTGCGTGTGTCCAGGCAAAGCAGCCTGTCCCCTCCAGCTGCGGCTGGGCTGGCACTGGTGGAGGCTGGCCCCAGTCCTGTGCCACCGCCTGCCACCAGCCCGGGGGCCTGGGCACACGCGCTGCGAGGAGCAGCTCTTGCAGCCCCTCGGCAGGGCTGGCCAGGTGCTTGCTTCAGCCAGCAGCCGTTTGCCCCATGGCTGGGAACCCATCCTCACCACATGCAGGGCCAGGCTACGGACCCCCAGCTGCCATGTGTCATGGGGATGAGGAGTTGCGGGTCACTGGGGATCTTGCTGGTCCCCAGCCAGCCCACGCTGCACCAGCCAGCCCACTGCCGTGACAGGGATTGGGACTGAAGGATGGGCTGGAGCTTGTGTGGGTTTAAGTCATGGCTTTGGGCATCACTGGTGTTTTCTGAACTTTTGCTGGTTTGGTCTCTGTGTCCCATTTTGCAGGGCCCTGCACACCTGGGGCAGGTGAGCTTCTTGAGGAGGGTGTTCCCAATTACTTTACCCCTCTCCCACAGGTTTCCAGGAGCACCCTCCAACGGGCTTGTGTCTTCTGAGGCAGTGGATCTGGGTAAACCTGCTGTGGCTGAGGCCCAGGGTGGCTCCCAGGCACCTCCTGATGCCACCGCGCTGGCGAGACAGGTACACCAGGGGGTGGAGGGAGGTTAAAGCCAAATCAGAATTGACAGAAAATTATTATCAGGGCAGAGACAAGGAAAAGCCCCCCCTTCCTCCCATAATCAGGTTAATGTGTGCGTGGAATGCTGAGTGTTTTAGCTAAAGCAGTGCCTTTTCTTTTTTAAGTAGAAATTCAGTTTCCATTATGTGAAGCTGTATCCCTCCTGCTCCAGCAGCACCTTCGATTAGGTCAGGGAGAAGGACACGGGATATAACCGGAATCACTGTGTGTCCCTCGGCCCTGCTGTGCCCTGGTGAGCAGCAGCTGGAGGGTGTCCCCTTCAGAACCCAGCCTCACTGGGGACCTACATGTTCCTTTGCGGTGCTGGCTGCCTCCCCACATCACTCTGGTGCTTTGGGCTCCTCCTGCTTTCCAGTGGGCACCAAGAACAGAATCCCACCACAGTCTGGCCCCGCACTGTGCTGTGAGTTTTCCCACAGCGGCACAGAACAATCCCAGCAGGTTCCCCTGGATCACTTCCCACCTGGACTATGGACCAGCGATGCCATCTCTCTGGAATGGGCCAGGAGAGCAGCTCGGCACAGGGTCACCACTGCCAGCACCACCAAGCTGCACTCATCACCACCCCAGGGAAGCAGTGTGGGTAGGTGCTGGCAAAATTTTTAAGGATGTTATGTTTGCTTTCAGCAACAGAAGAGCACCTTGATGCCCTTGAAGGACAGAACGTGTCTGGGAGCAGAGAGCCATAGTGCGTCAACTCAGCCGCATGCATCATGGCAGCAGGCAGCTGCCAGCTTTGTCACCAGCCCCTGCCACAGCACCGCAGCCCTCAGGGCCATCTCTCATCCCCCAGCCCCGCTGAGCCTGTTGTCCCCAGAACGGGGGGACATGAAGGCTGCTCCCCGCACAGACTATCCTTCTTCCAGGGAGGCTTTATTAAAGATTTCTGTCCTTTCTTTTTTTTTTTTTTTTTTTTAAATAATGAGGCAAAGATAAAAATTCTGTATTTTCATTACTCCCTATTTTCACAGCCCGCTGAACAAAAACACAAAGCGCTTCTCCTGCTGCCCCTTGCTCCCTGGCCCTGCCTCTTTCTCACATGGAGTTCAAATTAAAGAAAGGCGAAAATTGAAGCTGTTGTACGCAAGGCGATTGCAACATGCATATTTGATTTTTATGATGGATCTAAATTGCTGAATAAGGCCGTGGAACAAAGGGAGACTGCGGCTTCCTGCCCATCACAGCCAGCCAGCCACTGCAGAACAAAAGCGCCAGCCATTAGGGGCTCAGCAGGGAGACACATTATATAAATGACTTTGTTTCTCTGCCCCTTCCCCCCCACAGGGTGCTCTGGACGGGGCTGGGGGGCTCCTGATTTCCACATCCCGGGGAGAGCGTGCGGCTGGTGCAAAGCTGCCATCATCCTGGCGCAGGGCAGCTGCGGGGAGTCCTGCTCGCCCAGCGCCGGTGGCCACCGGGTTGGGACAGCCAGGGCTGGGCTGGGGGACACTTGGCAGAGACCCCTCAGCAGCCACAGCCCTCACCCGCATGGAGTACCTCGGCGTGGGGCTGAGGCGCTGCCGTCCTTTTCCTCTGGTGCCATGCGGCGATGGGGAACAAAGAGAGGCAGGGCCAGGTCCTTCACCCTGCTGCCCCTCTCGCTCAGCCACCATGCCGGAACCCATGTTCCTGGGTACCAGCACTGGCCACTGGCCCTGGGTGCCGGTGCTAGCCCTGGGTACATTCAGGGCCACACAGCACTGCGGTGACTGTGGTCTCCACTGTCCATGGACTCACCTGGGCTGTGGGATGGCTGTGCCTTCATCAGGCCAGGGTGGCCATGGCGCCATGAGGACGCTTCTCAGGCATTTGGTGGCCCTTAGCAGCACCTTCTGCGGCCCAGCACTGCATGGCAAGTGGCACTCAGGTGATGCTGGCCAGATGTCCCTTAGCAGGTCAGAGCCAGGGCTGACCAGTGGCATCTCAGCGCAGATTCCTCGTCCAAATGTCGGTGCAGCACCAGCACCGTGTGAGGACACCTGGAACTGCCTTGATGGTCCCACAGATGTCCTCGCAGCACGTACAGGCCACCAACCCGGGGTGGCGGGCGCTGCGCTGCCCCCAGCGAGGTGCAATGGTGGGAGGATGTGAGGCTGTGCCCAGCACACCCGGGTTTGTACCCAGCTGGGGAGCTGCTGCTCTGATCTCGAACTCACAGAAACCGCCTTTTGTGTTTAGTGAAAGGCATTCGCTGGGGAGGCTTCAGGCGGAAGATCTGTGATTCCTCAGTCTGCAGCGGAAGGTACTTGACAAGGGCGGGATCTGGTTAGGATCATGCTGGGTTGGGGAACGGGTTTCCCTCTGGTTCCTCGAAGCCAGCACAGACAAGATCTGGGTTCACAGTGGCAGTGTCTCCACGGATGCAGTGTCTCTGCACGGGTGGGCGCTGTGTCTCAGCCTGATGCGCCTTGGTGGTCCAGGGACAACCCTCTGTGATGTGCCTGAGTGATGGGCATCACCAAGAAACACTTGTGTCCCTGGCACATCCCCTGGCTGTCCACAGCCTGCAATGCTGTAGGGGCATGACAGGGCATGCAGCTGCCCATCCTGCCTGTCCCACCCCCAAGCATGACCCCAGGGATGCCCTTGGAGGATCCCAGCTACAGCCTGCGAAACACCTTCCACTTGGGCCAAAGTGGACCCGAGGGGCTGCTGCAAATGGCTCCCCAAGTCCTGTGGGCACAGCAGAGACTGGCCCTTGCCGTGCTCATGTTCAGGAGGGCTTGGGAACCAGCACTGTCCTGCTGCAGGGGGAGGGCTTGGGGCTGGGCTGGTGTTGGCCCCTGTCTTGCTGCGTGAGCTGCTTTGGCTGGGCTGTGGGGTGCCAGAGGGCTGCTTGAACTCATCAACTCCTGCTGCAGATGTGACATACCGCTGGAGAAAAGAAAACAACCGGCTAGACTAAAAACATGCTTTCCTTCTCTAATGCATCCCCCAGGTCCTCTGCCCGTCATCTCCCCCTCTGCGCTGCACCAGGGAATTGCATGCTTCAGTAATAGTGTCCTAATGGATTTCCCCTACCCCCATCCCTCTGCTTCTGAGAGCGGGAAGGAAGGGCCACATGCCACCATGCCTGCTGCCTCTGGCCACACAGGGCAGCCGGAGCTGCCAGGACAGTGGGCACCAAGAGCCCGCCACAGCCGTCGCCCTGCACCACTCTCCATCAGCTGCTGCCAAGGGATGTGGCTGGAGGGGCTCGTGCCTTGGTTTTGCTGAGAGAGCTTTGGCAAAACCTGCAGCAGGGGAGCAGGGGTGGCCTGGGGAGGTTGTCCCAAGTAAAACCCTGGCTGGCTGGGGAGGAGGTGGGAAGGGCACTGCCCAGAGACAGAGCAGAGGGGTGCAGCTGCTCAGAGGCTCGGAGAAAGCTGGGAGCAGCCTGGGAGCCAGAGGGGATGTGTTTAGCTGTTTAAAGTTTGATTTCCATGACCTTTCGTGCTGCTGGCTGCCGCTCCCCCAGTGTCACTCCCAGCACTGGGTCAGGTTGTGCTTTCCCTGCTAAGGAGCTAAACTGAGATGCTGTGTGTAAGAAATGGGAAGTGACAAGATATGACCGAAGCATTGGAAATCAATCCAAACTAAATGTGCTTCTTAACTATAAGTGAACAGTTGAAAACAATCCTCTTTTATAGCCATGGAGATAAATACTCTGTTTTTATTAGGAAAAAATTGCTTTGGACTGAATAAAGTCGTTTGATTAACAAGTCAAAGCAGATGGTTTATTGATGTTTCAGAAAGGAGTTTACAAGGTCTACTGAAAAAAGAGACCCAGCTCTGAATTAACAAATTACCCTGGTATATGGGACATTGACAGTTCACTGCTAATAGATTTATGGGCTACTGCTGGGTGTTTCGTCCCCATTTGGTTTATTATGATAAAATATTGGGGCAGGGGTAACCTATAGCCTCATTGCAATATACTGTATCGACCCCTGACCCTGAGAACCTGACAGCAAACCTATATATTAGATTCTTAATTTGTCTTAATCTAACAGGATCGGCTTCCGTGCTGTAATTATTTTCCAAAGGCAATTGTGTGAGCATGTGAGTGTGTGTGAGAGATGCAGGTGAAGGTGGATCACTTTGTCTATTGCACTGGACGTACAGTTAAACTGCTGAAGATCTAAGAGATCACAGTAGGAACAATGCGTGAAGCAGGACATGACATTGAGAAATAATAAAATTCCCAGGTGCTATAAATTACTCTCATAAAAAAAATTACCATGAGGCCCTAGCAGCATCTGGAAATATACCCAGATCTTGACTGGAAATGCAGGCACTTGAAGAAAGGGTGCAACAGAGCTGGTCCTTTTTCTGAAAGTTATCACAATCGCTTTGCACCCCCAATGCCCGCAGCCACGGCTTTCCAGAGGATCACCGTGTCCTGCAGGCAGACGGGGACCGGTAGCTGACGCAGACAGCCTTAAATCCACGGTGGCTGAGTCTTTATGTCCAACATTTCAGGATTAAAACGCAGTAATTGCATGCTTCTGTGTCAGACTAGCAGTGTATTAGCTAACACTTTAGGCATGTGCACTGTCATCTTTCATACTTTGGGGCTAACACACTGGCTGTAATTACAGGCCAGTCTCGGGGCTCAGAGAGGTTGAATCAGGCCAGCTGCAGGTCAAGGAGTGCTCATTCCTGTGCCTAAGCCCTGGTAACAACCACTGACTCGCAGGAATACGTTCAGGTTTCAAACACCCTCAACCTAGAGTAACATGCAATTAATTGCATGCTACGCTCATCCACACTGCAGGCAGGCGCTGCCTGCCCCTCCGTTGTGGGTCTGGGCAGGCAGAATGGTGCTGAGTCCTGCCAGTCAAAATGTCAGTGATGAGAAGCAGGAAGACAGTCTCCAAACTTCCCACCATTTCCTGAAGCAATTAGTTCTGAGGACTTCGTGTGAAACCTTTACTTCCTCCTGTCTTTGTTACCTGTCTCAGTTTGCATATGGCACTTCTGGTGCCAGAGGGTGCTTACCCGAGCTGTCCTCTGCAATGGCTGCTCATTCAGATGAGACAATTAGGGGATGTCATAGCTCGGGACTTGCAATTTTTTGTGCCCCAACAGGTAGTGGGTTCAGGATCAGAGACACCATGCAAGAGCGTGCCTTGGTTTGTGCCTGCTCCCCCTGCCCTGTGCCTGCCAGGCACCCTCCCGTCCACCCCGCAAGGCGTGGGGCGCTGGGGGGATGCTCCGGAGCCAGGGGCTGTGTTAGTTCTCACCTACCCCCAGCCCCTCTAAGTAATATCTGCATGCATCCGAAGATGACATGGTGATGAATGGGGGGACAAAAGCGTCTTTTATTGCTTCCACCGCACACATGCGTTTTCTCTCTCTCTCTCTCCTTTTTTTTTAAAGGGACTGTCGGACCGCTGGATACAGGAATTCATATGATTTGTTCTGCAGCCATTTCTCCTTTCTCTCCTGTAATAGGATCTGCAGACATAATTTAAAGAGCTGAAGGTAATTTAGTGTCTTCTTTACCTCTCTCCCCATACTTCCTATGAATTCACCAGGTACCCTCTAGATGAACTAATCCTACTGTAAAATATTATTTCTAGGCTTTATTCATTTAATTTATTAACTGTCTGTGGCTTTATTTACCAGGTTCTGGATTAACTCTGAGACCAGTCACTATTCAGAGCTGCTGCTTGCTTCATTGCTGTCTTTCATTCTGTTTATCTTTTCTCTGTACAGGAGGGGCTCAAACATATACAAACTGTCCTGAGGTTTAGCAGATATCCCAAGGAATCACAGGGCTGTATCTCATCTTCTCTAGTAATTAGTTATTGTCTTGCACCCCATAGGAATCACATCAAACTTTCTTCTGCATGCCACTGCTCCCCAGGAAGCAAAAGGAAAATGAAAAGATCAATTTAATATTTTAATTGTTGACATTACAACTTTTAATCTCACCCCAAATGCAGGAGTATGGAAGGGGCTTAAGCTGCTCTGATTTACATCAGCTGAGAGCTGGCCCCAAGCACCCACCTGTGACCACAGTCAGAGCTGATATCACACCTGACTCTGGGTGGGGGGTTTGGGGCTGGATTTTGGTGGTAGGGCTGTAGTATGAGCTAGCTGAAGAAGACAGCAGCATTTCTCCATCCCTTATGAAGGTGCTTGCAGTGTTCTAGCGGCATTTTGGGTGCTCGGGAAAGCTGAGAGTTCAGCTGAGGACAAACAGGTAAGTGGCTAGAAAAAGAAAATGCTGTGGGGTCCTTCAGAATAAAAATGAGCTGGTTCACCATAGGCAGCATGGTAGAAATGGCCTTGTGAGAAAGTGAAGTGGGGTGGAGTAGTGATCTCGTGTATGGTTCACAGAGTTTGGAAGTTACCAGAGCTGCCCTCCCTGTGCTTGCACAAGGGCCTTGCAGACTTGTCCTTTGCTGAGTCCCTCTCATGGGGAGGGATGGCTCAGTGTGTGTCTGGCTGCAGAGCGCAACCCCCCCATCTGCATTGGTGCTCTGGGTACTGTAGAGTGCTACAATGAATGTCTCTGCTTGGCTGAGAGGAAAGAAGCCACTGAACCTGTGGTGTGGGGATGGGATTGCTGTGGGCCAAAGCCAAGTGAGCTGAGCTCCAGAGGTACGCATTTTCGGATTTTGGGTTACGTCAGAGACAACAATGAAATTGCCGTGCTTTGGCCCTGAAGCGTAATCAAACTTTTGTGGGTCTGGCAGGGGTCTGGGACCTTGCCCCTGCAGGGCAGCGCGTGGGCAGGGCTGTGGGTCCTGAGCACCCGGCACATCCAGCTCTGTGGCGTCTCAATGGCTATAAAAGCACAGAATTGGCATGAGCGCTTCAGTTTTTAAAAAGGCTTTATCTGTGGGACTATTTGTGGATCCAGTCACTTTCCCTTGGAAATCCCAGTTTAAATAGCCAGCGCAAGCAGTGTCTCCAGCTTTTCCCCACAGGCTGTGGTTGTGCCCCTCTGCCAGGGCTGCTTGTTAACTATACTGCTTGTTAACTAACCCACAGTAACCCTCTGTGTGGAATGCTCAGAGGAAATGGGCTATGGCCATCTCTGCTGGTGGCTCAGGAGAAACACCTTGTCCTGCCAGGGGCTCAGGCTGTGCATGTGACAACCCCAGCTCAGCTGACATGGAGCAACCACTCCAGTGATGGGAAATCGATTACACTGCCTAATCATGTCAAAGTATCACTTCAGCTGTACAATCCATGTATTCTTAAGGAAACATTTGAGACTTTTAAAAGTCACTATAAATCCATGCTCTGAATTCACACCATCTTCATGGGGTCTTGCATCCTTGGTGGCTATCAGTCCTCTGAGTTTCCTTTGCTTTAGCCGTGTTTCACACCTGGCATCCCACTTGGCTCACTGCCCCGGGCAGCGATCTCTCTGGATGCTGGCACCCCAGGTAATGCACTGGGAGCCTGACTCGTGACAGGGGCCCTGTGTGCCACCAGAATGCAAGCAACAACAGTTACACCTGGAAAAAAAACCCACCCAAATCTCTGTGCATTGATGTAAAGTATCAGTAAGTTGTCAGAAACAAAGCATTTAATGTTATTAAGGGTTTTTTTGTTTGTTTTGCGTTCTTTTTTCATTTTTTTTTTAACTTTCAGAGAGTGGTGCCGCTGAGGATGGTGGCGTTGATGGCACAGAAGTGGTTAATGTGGTAGTCTAGTTCTAAACTCCTGCATGTGGTAGTCTGTCCTCACTATTATTCTGTTCTTTTACTTCACCAGTTGTATATTGTCTAATTGTGATTTACTGCATATTTTTCACATAAATTACTTTAATGGCCTCTTTGTCTGGGCTACGTTGCATGGGAGAGAGTGCTACAAGGTGTCATATGAACAAGGTTATAGAAAAGATTGAAAAGACTACAAACTATTGTGTGAGTTGAGGAATAGCTCACGTTATAATGATGCAGACACGCAAGGGGCAGAGTTACAGGCTGTGTGTACAGTCCTGACTTCATAGCATTTCTCATCTTGAGTGTTTAACTGTACAACCCTGGTAGTTTTGTAACAGAGTATTTTCTAATGGACTTTGAAGGGATTTTGTTCAAAATTAAAAACATTAAGATTCTGGAGCACTAGCGATGAGGTGGGAGGAAGAAGTTCTCAAAGCATGGTCCTTCCTGAGCTGGCTTAAGCTCTGCCAAACCTGCCTGTCCTGCCTAAATGAGTCACGTGCTCGCTAGCCCCTGCCTGTGGGCACACTGCCCGCCTGCAGGTTCACAGCTCTTCTGACCTCCATGAAGCCCCCCCCTGCAGACTTTGCAGGGTCCCTGCTATGAACCCACCACGATACGGTCCCTGCGTGAAGCTGTTACAGCTGTGAGCACACATGCCACAAACAGGCTCCACCAGTAATCTCTTAAAGGACTGTGCTCAGCACCAGCTGGGACTGTTTAGTTTGAGTAAGAGGAGGCTGAAGGGGTGACCTCATCACTCTCTACAACTACTTGAAAGGACATTGGAGAGAGGTTGGTGCTGGTCTCTTCTCACAAGCAATTAGCGATAGAACAAGAGGGAATGGATTCAAGCTGCAACAGGGTAGGTTTAGATTGGAAATTAGGAAAACATTCTTCACAGAAAGAGTGGTCAGACACTGGAATAGGCTGCCCGGGGAGGTGGTTGAGTCACCATCCTTGGATGAGTTTAAGAGTCGTTTAGATGTGGTGTTGGGGGATATGGTGTAGGGAAGAACTTTGTAGAGTAGGGTAGATGGTTGGACTTGCTGATCCCAAGGGTCTTTTCCAACCTAGATGATTCTATGATCTGGGCACCTTCTCACAGCTGGATTAACAACGCTCCATGTGAGTTTGTGCATCCAGCACCCTTTAGTGGAGAGAGAAGGCATGCCAGGGAGAAACAAGCCTGGCAGGCAGCCAGCTGCCAGGCTTTTCTCTCCAACCCCTCCAGCTCTCATGGGAAGTTCCCTGTCCTCACCTCCCTGCTGTTCTGGCCACAGGTGCCCCTTGCAGCTGGTCTCAACTATGTCGCAGTGGATGAGGCTCTGTTGGCACCAGGAGCAGGGGTGATCTTTGCGGCTTCAGCTGCTGTTGGAGAGCTCAGGCTTAATGAGCAGTCCCAGCACGTGTCTCAGGACTGTACAAAGAGGGTTCTGCTTCCAACCTGGGGAGACCGAGTGGTGATGGACAGGGCTTGGTGTTCCTGTCAGCACCACCTCTACCCTGCTTGAGGTCAGATCAGCTGGTCTCCACACCCACAAGCTCGTTATGCCTCAGAGAGGGGACGCTGTGGCAGTGGAGTCATGTGCTTCATGGCAAATAGCCAGCATTGTGTATCATCTGATAATTGCCGGCACGTGGATTTGCACTGCTTGCTCACAAATTCATCTGGCAGTTTGCTGTGGTTATTGCTGGACTCTTCCAGAAGAGAGGCTGGCAGGCTGGTAGAGAGGCACAGCTGCTGTTGACAACCTGTTGGATGACTCTCTCCAGGAAAGATAGTTTTGATGCATTGTCCTGGCATCCTGCCACTTCTCCTTGGTCAGGGTCTATTTTATTAACATTGCCAAGACTGTAGGTCTAGGAGGATGAGAATAGGAGTCTTCTCTCGATTCATTGACTGGAGCAAATCACTTACTAGGAAGCAATTTCAGTTTCAGGCCTTGGCTTGATTCCAAACCATGATGGCTCTTAGTCTATTAGTCACAATAAAATAAACTAGGAGTTGGCCTCTGGCGGGCTTCCTTACACCCTTGCTTGGACACCAAAGGTTTGACATCAGGCGTTAGTTTGACATCGGACACAATAGACGAGGGCACACCCATGGTACATTTCTGAAGACTTGGTTGAATTAATGTGTCCTTGAAGGAGAAAGAAAAGGATCTTCCCTGACTGAGGCTTAGCTACAGCAACTAGCAGCAGATGTCTCCCTGACTGTCTTAATCAGCTTAGTAAAAACAGCCTGAATTTCATACACTCATGAATGGCAAATCAAAGCCAAATTACGTAAAGGCATGTTTTGCTTTTCAGTGGGGATCACTGCTGTGCCTAATTTCAAATGTTTGACCCTTGTACATTTCAGCTGAAAGAATATTAAGAGGAAAAAGTTCTAAATATATTTTTCAAGATAGGAAAGTTTCTGGTTAGAAAATTGTTAGAAAGTTATGAGTGATGGGGAAAAAAAGAGTTGTAGTGGAAATTATTATGAAATATGATTGTAATGACCAGTGCCCAGCAATGGCCATAATTGTGCTCTAATCCCCACAGTACTCTTGCTCTCTTGCGGTCCCGCTGGATTTCACACATTAGGTGACATCCTATTCTGGAAAAATAACCAGAAACTGGATTTCTGTTCCCATTACCATAACACAGTGTTACCCATTTATGTCATCTGGTATTTGATCAGTATGCTAGGGTACAGGAATATTTCACATTTGAGCTCCTTTGTATTTTTCATGTGATGGTCCATTGAACTTGGTTCTTTTGCTTGGCCTTATGATGAGCTAGACAAAAAAAAAATAATAATATTGGAAGTTTCTTCTGTGGTAGGAACTGCCCTGTTATTTCATAAGCATTGTGTATGCCTGAGGCTAGTAGGATTAGTGAAGGATTACTATGCATGCGCGCATAGCTTATAAAGCTGCTTTGATTACAGAGTCCAAAAAAAGGATATTAAATTTTTATTACAAAAATATTTGTTTTTCTTCATTCCTCTTCAAACAGAAGACAAAGTTCCAAGCATTCT
Organism: Calidris pygmaea; assembly: GCA_003697955.1. Taxonomy (NCBI): domain Eukaryota; kingdom Metazoa; phylum Chordata; class Aves; order Charadriiformes; family Scolopacidae; genus Calidris; species Calidris pygmaea. The sequence goes on from QJSC01029205.1 coordinate 1,310,219, forward strand.
CTTGCTTTGCGGTCACAGACCAGTTCCAAAGAAGGAAAAGGAAGCAAATTTCCGTTGCTATTTTTCTCTACTAAGATGACAGCCCAGTGCTTTTGTCTCAGTTTCCCAGTTCCATCATTGTGAGCAGTCCCCTGAACAAGCAAAACGTCATCCTTCTAACAAGGAGCTATGGCTGGAAGGAACCGCAGGTCCATTGTCATTATTTATGCCTTTAGGATTTCTCTCGATCAAGACTGTTGGGACAGCCTTGAAGTTCCTTGCCTCCTATGACTTAGCATTTGTATGTAAATCTTTAAATTTTTTTTTTTTTTTGCCTTCAGCAGTTGGGGTTTCTATGTGGTCTCATGAACAGATGTCTGAGTCACGTAGGTTTCCTAGCTCCAAAGCTTGGCTTATACTTTACCTGTGCTAATGCCATCTTTTTCATCCACCTTTCTGTTCCTGAAACTGGCTGCTTTTCTTACAAGAGACAGAGCAAGCCAACTTCAGCATCTCCTGGATTTGGATGCTTTCCCCTATCTAGAATTAGATCTGTGTATGGCTTAGAGGCAGCAGTAACTCCTTCAGCTGCTTGTAATAGACATAAATCAGGTGCCTGCCTTGATAGCTCTCACTTGTTTTATAGCTTGTGACAAGAATGCTTGTGAGGCCATTTGATGCAGGACCTAGGAGCGCTGCTTTCCAGCAGCTACACTGAGGAAAGCCACAGCTGTGGGACAGTGAAGGACAGTTACTTATCTGACCTGAGACACCAAGATCATCGTCTTTTCTCTCGGGCTGCTCTGCATGACAGAGGAGGACACAAACCTTGCTGCTCTCCAGGTGGCTCTCGGGTTGTAGATATTTAGCTGTGTGTTTCTTTTGCATGCTACCTAGATCTTCAGTGTTTGGCCAAGGTAAGCTCCCAGGGAGGAGTGGGGGGGAAGCCAGCTTTTTGTTAATCAGGACAAGACTGGACACAGGTAGAGCTGTAGCCTGTAGCAGGCTGGTGGGGCCTGTGGCTCTTTAGGCAGAACCACCTCTATTCCCGATTGCAGTGATGCAGAACTTGAGACAGCTTTGGCACTGTCTCTTCTTTCGGGCTCCAGGGTGAGAGTAGTGACTTGAAGAGTTGCTTCATAGGACCGCAGGCGGCTTTTATCTCTTCTCCCCCAAAACCACAGGACACCATTTAGAAAGATTCCCAAAAACGTAAGGTCGTTTCCGAAGCCGGGCAGGGATCTGGCCGCCTGCAGCCCGCCCTACCGGCAGCAGCCCCGCCAGCCTTCAAGGGGCAGCAGCCGGCGCGGTGCGTTGCTCGTCAGCTCTGGAGGTGCTGAAGGCACAGCGGGCCGGGGCCGCGGCGACGGCCCGGGGAGGGCGGCCTGGCCCGGTCCGGTCCCTGCAGGCCCTGCCGCCCGCCCATCCCCATGGCAACGCGACGCTCCGTCCGCGTCCCCAGAGCTTGGTTGGAAGTCCCGCCTCTTTCCTCTGCTGTCCAATCGTAGACACGTACGGGCGGAAAGCTGAGCTGCTGTTGGGCGATACTCACGTTAATCAACGCCTCCGGGACTCAGCGGGCTCGTGAAGCTTTCCGCGCTGGAAGGTGGGGAGGTGATCACACAAACAGCGCCGTCTCCACCCTTGGCCGGTGCTGATTGGCTAGCTGGCGCCTGGGGGCGGGGTTTCGTCTTTCCTTCCTCAGGATTGGACGGGATCGCCGTCAATATGAGGGGGGGCCGGGGGGAAAAGGCTTGGCGGTCTGGTTCGAACGGCGGCTGAGGGGGCCGACAGGTGAGGGGCCGGGGCCTGACGATGCTGAGTCCAGCCGCTGAGGGGGCCCGGGACGGCGCTCCGGGCTGTCGGGGCCGTGCGCGGTTTGGAGGGTCTGTGGCGGCCGGGCCCCGCCGCTGAGGGGGCAGCGCGTGCACCGTGCTCCGCTCTGCTCCGCTCAGGCATCAGACCGGGTAAGGGCTGAAGGGGCAAGTTCTCCACTGTCTAATGCTGTCCTCTCGCCTCCCTCCTCTTCTGGGGAGGCTGGAGAGAGGCGGGGTTCCTTTCCCGAATTCTTGCCGCACGGGTGAACTCCGCTCTGTCCTGGCCTGGGCAGGCCACGCTGCTCCTTCAGGCTTCTCTGTCACTGTTCCGGGAAAGGTGATGGCAGTTACACCATCGCACGGTAGCTGGGCAAGGAAGAGAGACTCAGGATTGCCAGGGACCTGGAAAAAATCTAGCACTTGCCAAACTGCGTAACAGGCTAATGCTTGGGAGGATTCCATCTAGCCAGGGAGTTGCCTGAACTATTTGTAGGAAAGAGTGGTTTGGCTGCTAGAGCCTCTGGCAGAGGGCTGACAGAGACAAAGCTTAGTAAGCTGCTATAACTATTGCAGTGGAAACTGACTATCAGCTGGGTGCAAAACTCTCTCTCTAGGCAGGCTGTGCTGCAAAGATGTTAGGAACCGCAGTCTGGTCTGTTTCCGTGCTGAAAAGTGGGATCAAATGTAACCACGTAGTTCCTGTGAAATTTACATGAAACCTGTTATTGAAAGCCTTCAAGGGATGGAGATTTAAACTGAAACACCAAGCTGTGAAACACCGAAGTGCTAAATGAGATGAGTTCCTGTTTACGTTGGTCCTACTCGACCTCCCTAATTCAAGACCTTAGTTTATTTTTACATCACTGAAGAGATATACAAGTAGGGATGTGCTTCTACTGGATCAAGCTCTAGGCGGAAAAAAAAATCACACTTATTACTCAGGAAACCAAATGCACTATTCAGTTTAGCTACATTCCTTGTGCCCAGAAAGTGCTCCTGGCCCCACTGGTTGTGTTTAACTGAACTAAAGTAAGAAGAAAGACGTATATCTTTAGTATTGGGTAGATCAGGATGCTGTTGAACATAAACTGGTTTTGTTCCTAAACAGAAGCTACAATGCAATCATGTCTTAGAAATGCTCATGTTCAACAATGAAAAGTTTGTTCCATCTTGAAACTCTGCTTGCCAGGTCAGAATGCAGCTCCTGGTCCCAGACGCAGGGGGAGTGACTTCGCAGTTTGATTCTTTGCACCCTGGGGACAGGAACAGCAGCTCTCCTACCTTGCCTCAATGTTTATTGCACAGAATTTAGTGTAGGTGAACAAGAAATTACTTCCTATTGAAAAATGCAGTTTTTTTAATTTGATGTATGCATCAGGTAACCTAGTAATTCTGTTTAAAAAAAAAAAAAAACCAAACAGGTACTTGAATATGTATTTACTCTCTTGACTACAACAACCATGAAAGAACAATTCTGAACTCTTTGCTATGTGATAGTGAGAAATCAATCCCTATTAACTATGAAATTTGTGTAGCTTCCTTCAGAGAGCATTTATGTTCCTGTTATATTGCCTTTCAGAAAATATTCCAGTATTTATTTTACTTTTATAAGTTACATGGCTTAAAACTAGGTAAGAAATCCCAAAGTGAATGATTAGACAGGCTTGGTACCTACACCAAGAGAAGCCCAAGCCCGCACAGTGGGCAGAGGCTCTGTTCCCAGCACCTGCATGCTGTGGCTCTGCTACCCTTCTGATACAGTTGTCACTGGAGTGTCAGGGCCCATGTCACAGATCTGCAGTCCTGAGCAGCCCTCATCTTTAGACGTTACCTCAGATTCTGCAACTTGTCTCTTAAAATAACAAACATCTTACATGCCAGTGAATGTTATTTGAACCCAGCACACTTAGGTTCATGATCGGTGTGTGTGGGTCGTGTCTCATTCTGACTAGATTTTTGGTCTGAATTATTAGTTGAACCATCTAGCAAAGTCATCCTCTTTGTGGGTGACCTGGTAATTCTCTGGGGAGACCTCTTTGTATCTTACTGTATGTTTAATAATGAATGCAGGGCAGATATAAACACAGTTGGCTTTGTGGTATTCTGTCTGAGATAATGGCATCTTCTATAGTATAAATTGTTTTGACTGAGTTGAGTTTATGTTTGTTTAAAGATTGTGTAAAAGAAAAAAAATACTAACTTCAATTTTAAATTCTAGATGTAACCGCTGTGACAGAGAAGACTTATAGCAGCTATCTCATAACTGGAAATCATAGGGACAACTGAATAGGTAAGAGACAAGTACACCCTTAAACTTTTCTTAATTGTAATTAATTTTTCTCCAGTGTTTGATTTTAGAGCCTCAATTTTTTTCTGTCTCTTCTTTCTAGTCAGTTTTCCTTTCTTTGCTTTACATTCAGGAATTGTTCTATCGTTTGCTTATACCAATGGCTTAGATACACTTTCAAAAGTAGCTGAGAAGATCTTGATATTATCCATAAGCATTTCAGAGGGTGAAATAAAGTTGTTTTGCTGCTACCACTGCTCAGTTAACACTGATGATTAAATTCCATAAATATTCTCCTGCCCTTAATGTGAAAGCCCTTGAAGGTGGGTTGACAGAAATCATTCCTTTTCCTGTTGATATTTGTAACTAAAATAAGGCTATAAAATGCTGCTGAATGCATCCAGAGAGTCCACGCTTCCCGTCCGTTCAAGCAGAGCAAATGCAATCACCAGTGCTCTTAGCCTTTTTTAAAGGGTTGGAGCACTTGAAAAGAATTTGATGATTTGTAGACAGATTCTGTCCCAGTCCTCAGAGTGTTAGGAAGGGGCAGGTGGGGTTTTTCCCATTTCTGAAAATCAAAACCATTATGTGCAATTCGCAATTCAGCCACCTTTGATTCCCCAGTCAGTGCTGATTTGGGGATAAGTATGATCACTGGTGAGGAAAACAAAGAAGCAGATCTAACCTTCTGGGTGATAGAATCCCATTTTAGAAAGCCAGAATATTCATTATATTTATAAGAGGTATTTCTTGGGGGAAAATATGTGGGTTACAGTGAAAATAACTCTGGAAGTGATGAGGAGTTTGGCTTAATATTTGGATCCTTTCACTTGTGGGTATTAGGGTGAAGTAGAGCTGGGGAAAATGGAAGAAACTCTGCCTTATTAGAAGCATAAAAACTAGTGACTGTATCTTGGCCAGTGTTCCTGATTTTCCAGTAAGCTGTCTGCTGTACGGAGGTGTATAACCCTAATGGCTTGTTGTATGCCATTAAAAGGTATTGTACACTCATAAAAGAATGACATTTTGATCAATGCTGTTAAAAGAATTACTGTCTTGACACAGAAAAGCTTTCCTGCTGCAAGTTTAAAAATATGCCTTTAAAAGCTTTTTATTGAATACCTTTGCATCCCTCAGAAATGTGCTATTTTGGCACAGGGCTGCTCTGAACTATTCCATGTTGTAACTTAAATGCAAGACCTTCTGTTTACCATCAGAAGGGAGTGAGGAGAGGCAGGTGTATTCACTTAACTACTGTCATGGGGATGAAAGAAAAAGCACCTTGAGCTGCTTGTATGCAGTCTAAAAATAAGAAGTCCCCATTTTTAAAGAGTCCAAAATCATTTGAAAGCTATTTGTTTTTCTTTTGCCATTGATTCCTCTCTGTCCCTCCAGCTTTGTTTGAGTGTCCCTTTGGACTTTGAAGCTGTATATTGATGTTGGAGGGAGGCAGGTGGCAGATAGGAAAACCACAAATGTCTTCATTGTAGCTGGATCCTGGCTCACGGGCAGGTGGGCTGTGTTGAGAGAAACTTGTTTTGGAGCTGCCTAGGCAGTCCTGTTGCAGTAATACTTTTTGTAGCAGAAATCTTACCTTAGTGTTATTAAAAGATCTTGTATCAGAGCTATTGTTTAATCACAGCAGCTGAAGTAATGTTGTACCTGGCTTGATCGTGGCTGGAATTGCAGTTACACTGTTCAACATGGTTCAGCTGTGACTGTTGCTGACAGCTACTGTCAGGTGGGAACCAGAGGGATCCCACTGTTGGGCATGACTGCCAATGGAGGTCACATCTCTGTCCCATGCTCAGAGTCTATAACAGACTTCATTTTGTCTGACCAGTTTAAAATCAAGTGTTAAAGCCCTTGTTTAGGAATCATGAGGGTGTAATTCCTCAGCTTTTCGTGCTCTTTGCACGTCCTTGTGCATTTCATAGGTTCCTTGAGTTTTTGCATTCTGGATCTTCAGTTGTTTATCTGTGTTTGATACAACTTTACAGGTGGATGGATTACCTGAAAGAGCACAGCAGGACCGTTTTAGATATAAAGAGATCCTAGGCAAATTTTTCTGAGGGTTTTTTTCTTCCTTTTATTACATTACAGAATCACAGAATCTTAGTGGTTGGAAGGGACCTCTGAGATCATCGAGTCCAACCACATAAAACAAAAAAAAAAAACAAAAAAAAAACCCAACCAACCAACCAAACAAAAACAAACAAACAAACAAAAAAAAAAACCACCCACAAACCTCACCAACAAACACCACCAAAAACACCACCCACCAACTAAACCCCACACCCACGACCCGACCCACAACACCCCACCACAAATAATCTTGGACACTAGAGCATGCCCCGAAGAGCCATGTCTACACGTTTCTTAAATACCTCCAGGGATGGTGACTCCACCACCTCCCTGGGCAGGCTGTTCCAGTGCCTGACCACTCTTTCAGTAAAATAATTCTTCCTAATATCTAATCTAAATCTCCCTTGCCGCAGCTTCAGACCATTACCCCTGGTCCTGTCATTCTTCCTTTGGGAGAAGAGGCCAACCCCCGCCTCTCTACACCCTCCTTTCAGGTAGTTGTAGAGGGCAATGAGGTCTCCCCTCAGCCTCCTCCAAACTAAACATGCCCAGTTCCCTCAGCTTCTCCTCATAGGACCTGTTCTCCAGACCCCTCACCAGCCTGGTGGCTCTCCTTTGGACACGCTCCAGCACTTCAATGTCTTTCCTGTAGTGAGGGGCCCAAAACTGAACACAGTTCTCGAGGTGAGGCCTCACCAGTGCCGAGTACAGAGGCACGATGACTTCCCTACTCCTGCTGGCCACGCTATTCTTGATACAAGCCAGGATGCCACTGGCCCTCTTGGCCACCTGGGCACACTGCTGGCTCATGTTAAGCCAGCTGTCCACCAACATCCCCAGGTCCTTTTCTGCCGGGCAGCTTTCCAGCCACTCCTCTCCCAAAAGCTTGTAGCGTTGCCCGGGGTTGTTGTGATCAAAATGCAGGACCTGGCACTTGGCCTTATTGAACCCCACCCCATTGGCCTTGGCCCATTGATCCAGTCTGTCCAGATCTCTCTGTATAGCCTTCCGACCCTCAAGCAGATCAACACTCCCACCTAGTTTGGTGTCATCTGCAAACTTACTGAGGGTGCATTCAATCCCCTTGTCCAGATCATCAATAAAGATATTGAACAAGACTGGCCCCAGAACTGAGCCCTGAGGGACACCACTGGTGACCAGCCGCCAACCAGATTTAGTTCCGTTAATCACAACTCGCTGGGTACGGCCATCCAGCCAATTTTTTATCCAGTGAAGGGTACACTTGTCTATGCCATGATTCATTAGTTTCTCCAGGAGAATGCCGTGGGGGACAGTGTCAAAGGCCTTACCAAAGTCCAGGTAGACAACATCCACAGCCTTCCCCTCATCAAGAAAGCGGGTCACATGGTCATAGAAAGAGATTCTATTCTAAGATGTGAGTCGGTGTTTCTCACACTGTGCTTTCTATATATTTATGACCAAGATAAAGAAGTGGATATTCTGGATTCATTAGGTATGCTTTGTGTCCTGCCTTGGGATTGTCAGCAGCTGGGTGGGATCTAAGTGCTTGCTAAGTAGGTTTTGTAACAGGTGAGTAAGGTCCAAGCATTAAGTGGTATTTTTATACAGCAGATGAAAAAAGCTCTTAAACTTAGTGGTGGAATTTCATTGCTAAAGAAAGCAGAATGTTTAGTTGTACTGTGTATAAGTAGCTCCTCTTAAGTATAGCCTTTCAAGGTATGAAACTTCTTTCAGGCAAAGGAAATATTAATACTCTGCATTATCTGCAATGGCAAGGTACAAAAGGCAGAAGCAGGAGAGCCGGAATATATATCATTGGCATATGAGGATGTTACTCAGAGAACTTTCATTATTAGAGTTAAGATGCATACCATCTAACTGCTTCTTAATTGTCTTTCAGATGTTTGAGTTTTGTTCAGTTTACCCTTCAAGGAAGTAATGAGAAGCCCAAATACTTCCTTACCTCTAATTCAATTAAATGTTTGGTAGCTTTCCAGCAGAGAGGTTTGTTTGTTTTTTTAAAAATACGTGAATTTATATTGAAGTGCAACTGTAACTTGCTAAAGCTGATGTGAAACAATTTCAAAGCAGTTTTTCCCACTCTGAGTATTGTTATAATGGTGTGGGAATAAGGTTAATACCAGCAAGAGCAAAAGCTGATGTGCGGCAGAGAATTTGAACAGAGTAGGTGCTCAGTAACTTCAGAAACTTAGTTTGAGGTGCTAACAGTAACTTGAAATATATGAAAGGACACAAGGGTTTTTCTTTTTTGTTTATTATATCCTGCAACATACAGTTTCCCACCAATGGTTCCAGCCTATTTTTCTATCTTGGGCCAAGACTGAAGCAATTAGCCCTTGAGTAGTCTTTGTGTTTAAAAAGGAAAACATACTGCATATGCTATTGATAGTAGCTTCTTAGATAATAACTTGCTTATTTCTGAAGTCCTGCTGCCTTCTTTGGGACAAGATATGCATTCACGCCTTTAGCTCAATATTTTCATATTCTTTCCCCTTATGGTTTAGGTCAGTCCTCAACCCACACAAAATAGTATATTCTTTAACTATGTGTTTCCTGTGGTGTGTTTTGTATTGTTTTTAATCCTGAGGTTTCAATTTTCATCTGGATGCTATGGGGAAAAGGAGAAGAAATTGGAACCTCACAGAGTAAGCTTTCCCCCTTATATTTGCTTGTCTTCAAATAAAGAGAGGGCGGCGAGCCCAACAGACTCTTGTTCTTGATTATTGCCTACGCCAGCCTCCCAGGTCCTCTCTCGCCTTCTGTACAGCATGTGGCCCTTTCTGCCACCAGATATTGTCTGCTGTTTTCCAACTAAGCCTCACTTGTGTAATTCTAGCTTTGGAGGAAATTTGAAAGTAAAATTATCTCCATAGTCCTATTTACCCACAGTATCTGACTGAAGCTCCCTACAAATGTTTTTCTACAGTGACCTTTTAGAATACCTGCTTTCAGGATAGGCTTCCAACCTGTAAGTGTGGCTTAGGCATGTTTTCTTACATTTAGCTATATTAAAAACTATGATCTTTGCTTGACTCTTCTTTACCAGGCAAACTAAATGTTTTTCTATCACTGATCCTTGTTTTTTATCACTCTAATCTGTAAATTTATTCAGTAATCATCTTGTGCTTTTTGTCAGGGCATACAAAACTGCTGAATAACATAGGGTCAAGCTCTTGAAGGTGGGATAAAAGAAACCATTGTCTTTTGTGTTGATATTTAATTGATATAAGCTGGAAACATTTATTTAGTGTTTGCCCTCATCTGCAATTACATTTTGAGGCCTATCAGTCTTTAGCCCACTTGATGTGTCATGTTGATTTTGAGTTTCTTAATCAAATGTCATTTTGTATCAAGTCAACTGCCTTACAAAAATCTGCTATATCTGTGTTATTAATTAGCAATGAACTTATAATTAAAAATCAAGCTAATCCAAAAATACATTTTCTGAAAATTCATGTAATTAAGATTACGCTGTCCATTTCTTTCTAGTTAGGGTCTTGTATTGGCCCTTCTGTTACTTTGAGATCAGTGTCAGACAGAGAAGATTATAGTTACTGAAGTCACCAGATTTAAAAAACAAACAAACAAAAAACCCTGTTATTGTTTCTCTCTGTCCTTCCGTTTTCCAAAGGATATTAAGAATGAGCATTAATGGTCCAAACAGCTCTTCAGACAAGCTCTTTTCTTCTAATCACCATGGAAATTGAAACCTAGATCTTAACTCTTTCCCATTTGACCTAGTTCAAGCTACTCACTTAATTTATAAATGTCCTAGCAGAGTCATATGACTTCCTGTGGGACTTCAGCTCACATTAATCCTTTATCAGTATGATGTTTCCTAGAGGTCCTCTGCTTAATAGGCCAGATCGACAGCATTAAATGGTTGATTTTGACCTTGAAGGCCTTGTCACTGTTTTTGGCATCTGTGGCTAGATGAAGGTGGCATAGAAGCTGAGGGTCTAAATATCTTTGGGTTATTATTTTAGGTGAGCTACGTTGCTTTGGTTTATAATTGATTTATTATTTTGATGTTAATCTTTGCAGCTGTGAAATATAGAAATTCAACAAACTTTTACAGCTAAAACCAAATCTATAGAAATTGATCATGCAAGTTAAAGTATTGTAATCAATCCATCTAGCATAGAGGCTAATTGTTTGATGCCAATATCTAGATCATATAGTTCTTAGATGTCTGATTGATTGAATCGCTTTAAGAGAACTGGTGGGAGTAGATCTTTGGGCAATAGAGGAAGGTAATCCACTTTTTTGTATAATGACTTTTAAAATCAAACTTCTGTGGTGTCTTACGTTTATGGCTCACTTCTTTTTTGCATGTATGTAAAACATGTAATTTTGCTGACTTTATATGCATAAGACAAGTATGAGGAGAATAAAATGAGAACAATAAACAAAAGCTGTGTGCTATAGTAAGAGAAATAAAGGGTGTTATAGAGCAAAATGGTGTCTCTTCATGGAAATATTTATGAAAAAATTGATAACTGGAAAGTAAGATGGGTGATTGATACCTGTTGAACGTCTCTTGGGAATAAATAGATCAATAAAATCAGTAAGATAAGACTAGGAAGGTATGTATACTTGCTGAAGTGAGAAACAGCTTTATGAAAAGGACATATTCTGAAATCTGGAAAGCTCTTGCAGAGTTTTTCTTATATTGTTCTAAAGTTTTTGAGAAGGAGTAAATCAACTAGTAGCTCAAAGTAAGGTTTGCTTTTAAGTCTAGAACTTTGGCAGTATATTTTCTTCTTCTTGCCTGAGGAATAGTATGCATGGGGATGCTTTACAGAATCACATATTGAAAAAAGATCTAGTTCATTATGCTTTCCTTGTATTTTTAGAAATGCAGTTTGTAGGATGTTTTCTTTGTAGCTCTACTGTTTGGGCTATAGGGATTTCAAATCTTTCGGAGGAAAAAAGATAGCTTCAAATTCAGTTCAGAGTCTGATATTTGTTTTATTAGTGGAAATTTTTGTCTCCTGTGTTTTCCCCATTCTAGATAACCTTTTCTTGTCATCTAAGAAATTAATTTCTTTGTTGGAATCATTGCAAGTAAACTTGATAGCAGGAGTGCTGTTATTGAGGCAGCTTACACAGTGATTTGCTAAGTACAGCCTCTTCATATAATGTGAAGCAGAAGTCGATTTATTGACCACTACTGGGATTTCAGGAATCTGTTGAACTACCTGTTTTTTTATCCTCCTCTCATAAAATTCACTATTGAATGTCTTTTTTTTTTTTTTTTTTTTTTTGAAACCCTCTTGGAAAGGATTCTCTTTGATATGGAGTCGTACAGTAAGAGCAATCATTCTGTTTGCTACTTGTTTCTGTACTGTAGAGTTTGGTTTTTTTAATAAAGTGTATATAGAGTCATTTAATGTGGCCTACATGACATCAGACTCTTAAAGGTTTTCATAAAATATTTTCCCATGCAAGGAGGACATTGATGCTTATCTAGGCTGTGAAAATACTGGCTCTGTGGCTATGCTCTCAGTCCGTTTCCTAGAATGTATTTCAATTAGAGCAAAACATTACAGAAAAGCCAACTTACTGTGAGCACCATATTGCTTATGTTGCAGCATATCTCCCCTGTAAAATATAATCTGCTTCTCTTCTGGAATACTAAGAAAATTTTTAAGTATATAATTTAATTTGTTTGTGCTATTTGCAGTATATTCATCATGCTTTTTTACAACTTCCTGCAAACATTCTTCTCTGAAGTAAGGTGTATGTTAGGAATGAAAACTATTTGGTTTCTCTCTGATTGGTAATCTGTAAAAACATAGTTTTAAAAATAGAATTCAAATGAACTGTACAAAGTGGATTATTGATTTGTAGGGTTGAGGAGAGAATGCTTTCTATTAAGTCCTTTTCATTGCTTTAAATTTTATACTAATATCTGGAGGCTTGGGGGGTGGTGTTGGTGTTTGTTTGATTAACAGACACTAATGGAATAATCACCTTATAGTTCATCTGCTGGATTTCTGACAACTCTTCCTAGCCACTATTGCATACAGGATACCAGAGCTCATGGCCACTGGAATATTTATAGGTTATGGTATATGGTTGTAAAGCCCTCAACATTAGGGAAATATATCTTCTATGAGCGACGTGTAACTTGCGATGTGATGTCTGACCACAGCATAACGCTGCCTGGAACTAAGGGGTCTGTTATTAAAATGTCGAGAACGCTACTAGAGGCATTAAAAGTGAAGTGTCAATTTAACGTGGAAGAGAACAAATATTAGAATGGGTTAGATTATTTCAACCAACTAAAAGGGAAGGCATTGTGCTTGAATTCTGATGCTATACCCACAACTGTAACATCTGCTAGCCAAATGCTTAGGTGGGACAAACCCATCCAGTTACGTGTTATGGTTAAAAGACCTTATTTTTGTTGTTATTTATGCAGAAATTCACGAAAGGAACAAAATTATTATTTTATAGACTCCCTCCTTATGTTTGCCTTAATCTTATATTTATATCAGGGAAACATCTTAATATTTCTGATTAACTTGACTGCTGGATTGTCAGAGATTCTTAGCTGATTTCAGAATTTTATAATTTTTTTTGTTATTAACTGCAGATTAGTAAGACTCAAAAGGGGTGCAGAAAACTTGCTATTCGGAAATAGGTTTCTGCCAGATTGTATGGTATGATTATCATCCACATGGACAGCTTATTTTTATTTCCAAAACATTTTTTCCATTTATAATCTAGACGGAAGCTCTGATCTCTGAAGGTGAAACGCTGGGACATCAATCTGCCTTTGCAACTCAGCTTCGCGTTAAGTATTGAACTTCCGTCTGCATACTTAGCTGTTCCAGTCAGAGCCCCAAACTCTGTGTTTTTCGCTAATGCTTTGTCAGAGAGCTGTCCTCTTCAGAGAGATTGAAATGAGTAATAGTCTTTCGACACTATTGGCAAGTGGCTTTCACGGTCCATGGCGGATCTAATGAACTACAGCTGCCTGGTTGGAAAATCCTGCTTTTGATTGTCTGAAAGGACTTCTGAAGTCTCTACTTGGATTCACTGACTTTCTTAGGATTATTTTTTTTTTCTCTTTGAGAAGTAGATGTAGAAAGCATTCTTGGAAATTCCTTCATCATTTACTATTCACAAATGTCTAGTTTTACAACATGGTGCTTTTGCACAGGAAAAATTGCAAAGTTGATAAACATCACAGACATGCTTGAAAATGGAAATACAGTGAAACATGCCCATCTGCTGAGGAAAGCAGGTGTATAAATCAGCTTCCATGCTCTCAACAAAGATTCCCCCATGAACAGATATTTAATACTTCCTTTTCATCAGGTACGATACTACAGGTGCCTTTTTTGGTAGTTGGTATGTGTATAAACAGAAGAGGTGGTGCTGTCTGACAGAAATGCAGTACACGTGGCTGCATCTTCAAAAGCTTGGGGTCTGTAATTGGGCCAGATTTTCAAATAAGGTTGGAAGTCAGTATTCATCCAGTATGTTGAGTTAGTTTGAAAATTTGGCTATTCTTTACGTGTCTTAATAAGAGCTGGGTTGTTTTTTGTGGGGGTGGCTGATTGTTGGGTGTTTTGCTGCTTGCTGAGTTTTTTTGAGAAGCTGGTCAAGAATGTGAATATATTTTTCTTGTTATAAATATATTTCTTATTCTGTGTGAAAGATGGGGCAGTAAACAATCTTACTTATCTATGCATAAAAGTGTGAGGTGAACAGATACATGTATTTCCACCCCCGCCCCACACCCTCATCTCTATCGATGTTTATTCTGCCTGCCAGTTAAAAAAGCTTTTCTTCCAAATTTTGGAAGATAGACTGTAACTTGCCTGTGAATTGTAGTACAGTTTGAGTTACATGTGTTACACTCCAGCTTTATTTTTGGACTAGATAATCATAGCTTCATTTAACTGGAACTAGACAGGTGTAGAGTTTTGCAAACACTAGTAGATGCTGATCCTCCTAGAAAAGATCAGTGTTACTATACTTTTTCCTTTTATTTTTCAGTTTCATGTGCACTTTTCATTTTGTTCCTATTTACACAATTATTCACTTTGACTTATCTTCTACCTTAGGGATATCAGCTAGTCTGAACTTTCTCCTATTGCTTTGAAACTGAAGTTAAGATTTTAGAGAGCGGGATCAAACACTAGCAATATTCTTCTCCAGCCGGTGAATGACAACGTTACTAACTGACATGTTTTAAATAAAGAGAGGCATATTACTAAGAGACTTCTAGGTTCTTGGAGGGGAAATTTGGATGTGAAATGCTAACAAAATGAACTCATTAGAAATGATGAGTCTCAACTCTAGAAAATAATTTATCTCACTCCCTTGATATTCCTCTTTGCAGTGTTTTTGACATGTGCGTTATTAAGCAAATAATAAGCTCCTCTGTTTGGGTAACATAATAAAACCATAGTAAATGGCTCAGTGTTTGTGGCTTTCCTATTGAGCAAGCTAAAACTGCAGAGTGACCACACTTGCAGTTTGGAAGGAGAAATTCTCCTCCCAGTAGCTGATAACTACTGGAGGGTGCTAGGTGCAGAACAAGTCTGCATTCATTTTTATACTACTTCTAAGACTTAAGTATAAAAGTTAGGTTCCTGACTTGGAAATGTAAGTGCCCAAAGGCTGCTTAAGGCTATCATCTCTGAGCAGTCATTCTCATGAAGAATTCTCATGCTGCCATAACTGTTTATTTGAGAGCTATTAGCATGTGCAGTCTAAACCCACATGGGTATGTGAGTCTTAAAGGTGCATTTCTTTCAGTCTGAAGTGTCATACATAATTTGTAACTGGAGATTACTTTTTTGTTGTCTACCTACTCCCATTTTCCATGTAGTAGCAGTTTTGCCATAGGATTGTAGAATAATTTTGGTGGAAAGGCCCTTTTGGAGAACACCTGGTGCAAACCCCTGCTCAAAGGAGTGCTAACAGATGTTAGGCAGCTCAGGACCGTCTGCCCCTTGGTTTTGAAGTAACTCTGCAGCTGAAGATTGTACAACCTCCCCAGGCAATCTGTTGCACGTTCTGACGATACTCACTGAAGAATTTTTCCTGTCTGTAGCTGAAATTTCCTTGGCTATAACTTTCTTCTGTTTTCTCTTGTCCTTTCTCTGAGCAGCTCTAAGAAGAGTCTGTCTCACACATCTCTAGCTGCCCATTAGGTAGTTGCAGACAGCAATTAGATTGCCCCTTAGCCTCATCTCCTTCAAGCTGAGCAGACTGAGTTCTCTCAGCCTCTCCTTATGTGTTGCCTTCCTTTGCAGCAGTGAGCTCAGGCAGCAGGAGGGTTTTGGAAGCATTGTAGCCTGTGCTGGTAGGAATAACCTGAGATCTGCAGATCTCTGTCTTTTAGCTCATGGGCAGGAATGCAGGAAGGGAGTTGTTGATGTAGTAGAGTGGCCTTTTGTCCCCTTCAGGTGTTCCCCATTGCAGGACAGAGCACCCACCTGTACCTTGAAAGGGCCTGGACTGATGAATTGCTGGAAGAATCCTACTAGAAGTGTTAAGTGCTACCTGGCAGGCATGGTGTTTCTTGCTTACATGGAAGTGGAAACCCAGAATTTTGTGGTTTTAGTGTTAAAAATAGAACATCGCTGGACCTTGCTGGGGAAAAGAATTTGTCAGTGGAAACAGGTATTAATCCACATCATTAAAGCTTGGGTCAGTGCAAGCCCATCGAAGTGGCAGGGCTGATGTGGATGTGATTGGCTTCTGCTATGCGTGTTTTATAGGGTTGTTTGTGCTATGCTTTTACTATTTTCTAGGTAAAAATTTTAATGCATATAAGACTCAGGTATATGGTTTCACCTTTTGTATTTCCTATCTGAGAAAATACATTTGTCTCTTGTCCTCTGTCCCCTTTCTTTTCAATCATCCTTTGTCTGCCAAGCAGTTATCCAAAGAGGAAACTGAGCCCAAAATGGTGAGCGAGCGAGAGACTATGCCATGCGTCTTTGTGGTTCAGACACCACAATGCAGCTTCTCCACTCTGTCTTTAATTAAACTTGGGTTTTTCTGTTGTTGTAGCTGGAAGCAGTGTGCTGACACAACTCACTCTTGTATAGAACAGATTAAAATGTCAATGTTTTAATGTTCTCATCTGTGGGAAAAAGAAAATAGTTGGGTGTTTTATTTATAACTTAAAAAGAGACTGTTCTATGGAAAAGGTTTACTGGTGCAAGATGGAAAATCACAATTAAAGATTGTGAGTCCCACTTAAGAGTCTGTAAAGGACTGAAAAGATTGAAAGGATGAAATCGCCTCAGGAAATTGGCTATACTGGGGCATGGGAGTTTAAAACAGTTGTAAATTTACTATATTTTTAATTATTTGCTCTGTTTTGTTTTCTTTGCATTTGTGGCACGGTATACACACATGTGTCTCTGAGCTAATGTACCAAACAGGTGAATGTGTTTGAGCAGGAAAAGAATGAAGGTACCTGAAAAGAAAGATCAAAAGTCAGTGTTGTCCATGATGCTATATGAACTCCTTCTGGAGAAGGAAGCATAGTTTAGAGAAGACATGGTCACATAAGAATAAAATTACAATTCCATTCATGTCTTCTGCAGATTTTCTCCCTTGGCGATTTGAGAAGTGACGATGAAAATGGTTTGGAGGTGTAAATTATAACTCCACTGTGCAGGAGATAGCTAACCTCCTTCTGGGATAGCAGTTCTACAGTATGATGCTATGTAGAAATAGGAACTCAGGCCCTTGGAACGGAACAGCTCAGCTTGGCTCTGGATGGCTCGTTACTCTATATATCAGGAGCCTTGATCACTGACTGCCACAATGAATCTGTTTGTGGATTAATAGGGGCTTGGTTTTCAGGTTTACTAGTCAAAGCCCGTTTTGATATTTCAAAATATTATCTCTGATAAAGAGAAGTCAAATACAGAAGACACTAGGGATTGATTGTTCCCTACCTCAATGATCTGTTCATCTTTTTTACCCATAGAAGTGATGGATTTATTCTAGGGTAAGCAGGTAAACGTAGAAGGTTGTCTGCTGGACTGGGGTTAATCTGACAGCTGTAATTGCCTACTTTGGAAAAATGCTGCTTTTTTTCACAAAGTGCCTCCCAGACCTTATTTAGAAATTTGCTTAATTTGGGCTGTCCTCTGGGTTAACATCTGTGGAATCTGTATTTCTCTGGCAGTTGTCTCACTTGCATGTAAATTATAGATGCTCACCAATGCCCTTTTGGGCTGCTTCTTTCCTAAGGGCGGGGGGGAGAAACAATCCATTTTAAATAAGGGAAATAAAAAGAGCTCCCACTGAACACTCGTGCTGAAAGAGAAGTGCTGCATGTATTTTCCTTTTACTTTCTCTCTCTCACACTTATTTATTTGAACCCATCTCCTACAGCCTTGCTGCTGTGGGATCAATTTGTTGGCAAGGGTTATTCAAACATTAGCAGAATGCATGTTCTTACTGTTCTTGTTGGACTTGAGTGGTGAAGCCAACAATAACAGCTCTTGTGTGGGAACTGATGCTGGGTATTTGAGTCAAACTGTTCTTGGTGGTCTGTACTTTACTGCAGTGAAAAAATGTGAGGGGTTTCTTTTCCCATAGTGTTCATTTGTGTTCCCGTTGATCATTGTTTATACAATCACTGTGCCTGTGGACAGTTGAAATAAATACTTTGAATAAATTCTGTGGTTTTCTTCACTTTCAGCTCATGCTTTGTGTGTGCTTTATGTAGGTTTTGGCTTTTTCCCTCCATGGCTTGATTTCTCCATCCTCCAATTGTCATAGGTATACCGGGGTTTGGTTTGTTGGGTTTTTTTTTGGGGGTGGGGTGGGGGTGAGGTAAAACATGACTGTGGGGACATTTTCTAGGGCAAATAAGCTTTAAGAGCAAGCACACAGTGTCTCTGGAATGCCCCGGGAGTTGGGGTACATAATGTTTCAGGCTGAGCTGTGCCAAGGCCAGTATCACCGAGAAGATGCTGCATTCTCAGCCCTGTGCTTTCCTCACTGAAATCAGACTATGCTTTCCCAGGAAAATGTGGGGCTATTGAAGCATTTAGTGCTGTGCTTTGTAATACCCATCCAAGTATTCAGCAACCACCACAAATTCCTTGCTGGTTGTGCTTTGTTGCTTAAGTGAAAGTCCAGAATGCAGGGATACTTGTGGGAGCTGAATGGTTTGAAGCTTTCTGTAATTTTTCCTGTTACCCTCAGGGCACTCTCTGAAAAAATTACCTCTTTGTAGAATCTTTGGGATATGATGCAGTCCCAGATCAGACATTTCTCTATTAAATAAAAAGTATGATAAGCCTAAAAGCATTGAATTTGGTATTTTGAATCTCTAGAGGCCAATCCCAGTGTGTATCTATTTGGGCTAATTTACTGAACTATTTAGTTTCTTCTCCTGCATAACAACGATTCCACCCCCAGCATTATTGAAGTTAGTTTTGCCTCTGTGGCTGCCAGGAATAACTTTACTTTGCATGGATAATTAACTGGATTGAGTAACAGAGAAAAAAAAAAAAAAACCCACACTATTTTATTTCCACACAGTGGTAATAATAAATCTGTTACTACTTTTGGCTCTCCATGTTATTACCATAGTTGGGTATGTCTTAATGAGGAAGTGGCTTCCTTTTGCTAAGTTCAAATACCAGCAAGGAGCCTGCCTCTTGAGCATGGGGCTGGGTGTGTGAGTGTAGAAGGGCAGAGGGTGTTTTTTTCTAAACTAGGCAGTCATTCCTGCACACAAATAACTTTTTTTTTTTTTTTTTTACTGCAAGCTGTAATTTTCCAGTCTTTGCAACAAGGTAAAACTTGGGATTTCCAGTCATGTCAAAATCAAAGCTTTTCTGAGATAGAAATCTTTCAAACCATTTTTTTTTTTTTGAAAAAACAAACAAACAAACAAAAAAAAACCCCTAAGTATTGAAGAATAGGTTTAATATTTGGATGCCCAGGAATTCTGAAATAGACCCTATAGGGGTATTTAGAGCACCCAACTCTGTTTTTTCTAAAATGCACAAAATAACTGTATGGGGATGGGACCTGCTTACTACAGGAATTGTCTCTTGAGGGAAGAAAAAAAACCCGAGGCTCAGATATGAAGTTACAAGTAGCCCATGAGTACAATAACTCTTCCTTCCCATGACAGCTTATCTGATACACTCCTGACCTTTTTCAGATGCCTCCTCCTCCTTTTCCCATTTATTTTCATCACCTATGTTTTGTCTCATGTTCTGGAGCCTTGTTTTCCATTAGCCCAAGAAGGGATGATTTGCTTTCTTTATAGACTGTTCATGCTGCTAACAACTGCTGAGAGCATTTTTTGTTTGTTTTGGGTTGGGAGATGGAGGGGAGATGCAGTTGAATCTTTCTTAATAACCGGAGGAAGGCAACTTGTCATCTTTAGTGGCTTGAGGATTGAAACATTTGGACCATATGCAGCTCATCTCTATGGTGAGGTTGGTTCAGCTTATCAGCTTGTTCCTGACTTGGGGTGCCAAAAGATGATCTTTTGGGCAGAGCATGGCTTAGTAGACTGGAAGTTTGGGACCCCTGTGGGATCTTGGGCACTTGCAGTCCCAGTGCCTTTTCTGTAAATCAGGGCTAAGCATTCTGCCAAATATCTGACATCTTGAATTAATGTATTTGTTAACTTTTGTGTGCATTGCTGTTGTTCTTTTGTGAAAATGTACCAAATGGCAATTTTTCCTAGTTGCCCTTCAGCTGATTCCTGTCATCATCATTGTAGCAGTGAGCCTTGAAAATCCTTGAAAAGGGAAAGTGACGTAGTCTAAAGAACAGTTTGAGGAAGCTTTGGCATGAAGGCTAGCACAATGGAAAGCTAAAAGCATATGGGGAAGAAATGGATAAACTTCTCTGGTGGTAGTGAAAATAAGAAGGGTTGTTTATCTTTGCTTATACCTATTAACATTTCCTTCTTCCAGTCTAGTCTAAGTTCTACTACTTAATTCCCTCTAAGCCTCATTCATGTCTGCTGTTTCTTTTCCATCATCCATTTTTGAGGTTTCTAGCCTAGTGCTTTATGTATTAGAAAAACCTTTCATCTTTGTGCTGTAAGCTGAATTAGATAGAAGTCTTGCACAACAATGCCATCTATATGAACAAGACAATGAAATGGGGTAGGATAAGGAACCTCGAAGTGTTTCTGAATTTCTTAACACTTGATTTTGCAACCTTAATGACGTCTTACTGTGGGTTGCCACTCATTTTTCAAATGAAAATCAGAAATTTAAGATTTTGTCATTCTCCCCCTACTCCAGCTGTTTAGCCCATGAATAGAATTTTAACCCAGCCCTTTCCTGACTGAGCTTGTAGGTATGGCTAAATGTAAAAATGTACAGTTCATCTTCTCTGCAGAGCAGCCACAATGAGATAAACACGATGAAGTGAATGTAAAAGACTCTTCTACTTTAAAATGTTATGAAACTGGAGAATATTTACTGCAGAGAAAACAAACAAGTCTCAATTCCAGACAAAGTAGTGTGAAGTGCACGGATTTGGTGTTGACAGATGCATATAGTTGAGTAAGTCTTCTGCTTGCTGCGTTCTTATCTGGCTTCGGATACAGGCTAGTTTTGCCTAAATAGCACTTGCTGAAGTGCTTATGAAAGGCATGAAGGATATTTGAGGTGTGCTAGTGTAAGACATAAATACTATTTGAGATGCACCAAACAATATCAGTTAGTAGGAAGTCTGCTATTTTCTACCCCAGCTGGAACATGATGGTTCGATGTCAGGAGCACCTAACGTTGATAAAGGTGATGTTGATAATGGAAAAGTTATAAGCATAAGTTTCTTGGTACCAACTCTGTTATCTATGGTATTAGTATGTCTAAAATATATGCCTGCTTTCTATAAGAAAAATATTAAATTGTAGTGAAATATCGCAAGTCTAAGTGGTATTTTTAAACTGTATCCTGGGTGTCTGTGGAAGGACAAGGTGATTAAAACTGCTGTGCAACAGGCTGTCTGCCTTATGTGAGCTGGGAGGAGAAGGTCAATGCCAAGGAATGTTCTGAATACTGAAGGTAAGTCATTGCACCTCTGTCTTCAGAGTAACACTTCTACTGTTCATATTAGTTGAAAATAAATAATAATTAAAAAGATTTGGTATAAGGAGAGGTAAATCGTGGAGGTTAGGTTTTTACTAGATTAAGAAAACAAATGGGCAAACTAAATTTAAAAATAAGAGAATGTATGAGAAAATAGTATTTGCTGAAGGAAGGTAAGAGTCTGGAGCAGACAGGTCAGAGTCTATCACTCTTCCTAGCTGGCTTCAAACACTTGTGTTCTGAAATAGCCACATGGAAACCAGGGTGAATCTGTACACTTAGTCCACAACTGCTGTGGTTAGCAAAACACAGAGGCATTCTTGATGAGATATACTGAAGAGAGAATCTTTTTGCTTTAAACATAATATATGCAATTCTTAATTACTTTTAATCTTGTTTCTAGCTCTATAATTGGATATCTGACCTTCCTGACTCTGTATAAATCTGTATTTTATTTTTAACTGCTGAACTGTCTTGTGTCAGAGATGAGCACAGATAGCAGTGACAAACTTGGGATACTTGTGTCTTTTTGGAGATAATACATACAAACAAATCTGTAGACACCCCAATGAGAAACTTTTATCTTGAGATAAAGGGGACTTGTGGCTTGTGAAGTGTCTCATGTCAAGCTGCAGAAATCAGTCCAAAATCTGATACTCCTGTGTGCAAGATTGAAGAACACAAATTTGCGCCCTTTCTGTATGGGGTAGGCAGCACTGGAACACCTTCCAGGTCTGGTCACTCTCCTGAAGTATCACAACATTTTAGTTTGTTGATGTTTTGCAGGTACTGGAAGACTTCCAGGCTACAGCTTGCAAGCTAGTTCTATATCCTCTAGTCAGTGAGGGTGACTTGTGTTTGTTTTCATGGGCAGAATCTGGTGATTTCAGACATGTAGAATGGATGTACTGACAGCTCTAGCTCATCATCTCCCAGTGATGGGGGAAGATAAATCAAAGAGTGCATGTGTGATTTTGCAGGTCTTCTGCAGACTGGTGGATGGTTTTGTTGCACCTGCAGCACTTGCAGCAGATGGAATTGTCCTTCCATGACTTACCCGTGAAACAGAATGGTTTGGGGCACTCAGTTATTTGGTCTGGGTCCTCTCTTTCATGCAGTATTGCTCCTTTTCATGACTGCATCTCTTGCAGTGTCTTTTACATGGTAATGGTATTCAGCTTGGCCTCATCGTTGTTGTGAGCTGGCTGGTGAAATGAAAGCGTTACTTGATGACAGTATGAGATTGTATGAGAACTAGACAAGCCTGGGATAATGCTAGTAGATTGGAAGAAGCTTATACCAGGATCTCAAAGGAAGCAGGACAAGCTACTTGTAACATAAGTTCTTAATTTATTTTTTGTTAGTTTTTATTCTGCTTCTGGGTACTTAACAGCTTTGGCATGTGTGCTGCTTTCCCATCTGCTCAAAATGAGACAAATGGAATTCTATAGTTGCTTTCATATGTAGACCTCAGTTCAGTTACTCACTTCAAGACTAGACAATTGAAATGAGCTGTAGATCGATCTACATCTTGAGGCCATCTGAAGAACATCTGGAAATTAAGGCGAAGTTAGAACATGATGGCCCAATTACTTCAGAGTTGACTTTGACACACCCTGGTTTTCTTCACGTAGGACTCCAGGGAATATTCCATACACTTCTTCAGTGTTTGTGGGAGCATTTGTACACACCTTTGTCTTTAGTAATCTTGTCCAGGTTTATTTAGGGAAAAGGCTGGCTTTTTTTAAGAAAAATTTTTTTAAATTTTTTTTTTAAAAAAGGGCTCCCTTGTCTATGCTGTTCTGTCTGTGTTTTTGACAATGATTTGACTGTATGGTTGCAAAACCTAGAAAATGGTTAAAATGCTGAACCTACATATAATCCTATGATACAGAGTCGTCCTCCTTTCTGAGTGTATCCATTTACTTACCTTTCAGGTGGGCTTCAGTGTGGTGTCACTGATGGACAAAAGGCTAAATATGTCATAAGATGCCAGGTTTGAGTCTTTATCTGCCTGTCATTATAATTCAGATGTGGGTGTGCTTAGGAGTAGGGATCGGAAATAGAGCTGGTAATTCCCTTTTTAAAGGGTGGAAAAATAGTGGGATTTGGCTCTGCAATGCAAATGTTATTATCTGGGCTTACTTTAGATTGTTAATTATGGCTAAACTGGTACAAGAGTTAAGGGAGTATTGGAAAACTTGCCTGTTTGCTTCCTTTGTTAGGAAACTAACTCTTGTTATTACACTTCCTACCAAAGGAAACAAACTATATGTCAGGGATGTAATTAAAAACAAAACCCACACACCAATAAAACGACAAATTCTCCCCCTGAATTACTCTCCAAGAAATTAAAAATAAAAACACCTTGCTGATAGTGTAGGGTCTTACAACTAACCAAGCTACCAGGTGGAAAACCTTTCACCATTGCTGGATTGTCTTTCGGACAACGAAAAGCAGTTTGTCATTCTTCTTCGCGGTTTTCCTGCATAAAGTTTCTCTGAAGAAAGGAGCTACTTGCCATCATATTTTTTCCCAAAGTACCTGTTACAGGTGTACCATGTTCTACCATCTTTATTACTACTAATCTTTAAGAATAGTTTAAAACATTCTTAATATATTAACAAAGAATAGGAAAAGGATACGTTTAGTTTAAAATCAAAATTCAGAACTTATTCCATTTAGGAAAATCAAGACTAAAACCGGGCAGTACTGTTGGCTCCAGTATATCTTTGCACAGGTGAAGGATAGAAACGTGGTTAGCACTTGCAGGTCTGCAGTGTAGATGGGTTTTGCATGTATGTATGATATATCACCCAGTTTAGGGCTAGGGCTGTGAAAATTGGACCACAAGGTCCATCTACACTACAGTCTTTCAAGAGCTAGGCATGGAGAATGGTCGTAGCAGTCTGAAATGAGTTGAATGTCTCTAAATAATTGTGAGCTGCAGATGTAGTATGTCATGGACATTTGGGTATTAAACTTTTGTTCTAAGTGGGGGAGATGAGCAAATAGGAACTGATAAACTAAATAAATCTCTAAACACTTCTAATCAAATCTACTGTGGTGATTTTTGGGTTTTTTGAATAGCGTAAGAACTAAAAGTTCTGTTGGTTTTCTTAAAGTCTGCATAAGTTTGTAATGTAGTGACCAAGTGGGTTTTTTTAGGATGAGTGGAGTAAAGGTCTTCTCCCTGGATAAAAGAAGGTTCAGAGGAGACCTCATCACAGTTTTCCAGTACTTAAAGGGCAGCTATAAAGAGGACATAGGCTTTCTCCTCTCAGGGAGAGGACAAAGGGCACCAGGTACGAGTTGCACTGGGAGAGGTTTGCATCATCCATGCAGCGCTACAGGCTTGGGGAAGTGTGGCTGGAAAGCTGCCTGGAGGAAAGAGACCTGGGGGTTCTAATTGACAAGCGGCTGAATATGAGCCGGCAGTGTGCCCAGGTGGCCGAGAAAGCCAACGGCATTCTGGCTTGTATTAGAAATACTGTGACCAGCAGAAGTAGGGAGGTGATTATGCCCCTGTACTCAGCACTGGTGAGGCCACACCTCGAGTATTGTGTCCAGTTCTGGGCACCTCAATACAAGAGAGATATCGAGGTGCTGGAGCGGGTGCAGAGGAGGGCAACGAAACTAGTGAAGGGCCTGGAAGACAAATCATATGAAGAGCAGCTGAAGGAGCTGGGACTGTTGAGTATGAGGAAGAGGAGGCTGAGGGGAGACCTCATCACTCTCTACAGCTCCTTGAAAGGACACTGTAGAGAGGTTGGTGCTGGTCTCTTCTCACAGGTAATTAATGATAGAACGAGAGGGAACAGTTTCAAGCTCCAACAGGGTAGGTTTAGATTGAACATTAGGAAGGAATTTTTCAAAGAAAGAGTGGTCGGGTGTTGGAATAGGCTGCCCAGGGAGGTGGTTGAGTCACCGTCCCTGGATGTGTTTAAGGGACGTTTAGATGCGGTACTGAGGGATATGGTGTAGGGGAGGACTTTGTAGAGTAGGGTAGATGGTTGGACTCGATGATCCCAAGGGTCTCTTCCAACCTCTATGATTCTATGATCTTGATATAAGAAAGACTTTTTCTACAGTGAGAACAATCAATCACTGGAACAACCTCCCCAGGGATGTGGTGAAGTTCCTATCACTGGATGTTTTCAAGATGCAACTGAACCAGGTGCTAGATAATCTCATCTAGGCTCCTTTTCCCATGAAAGATTGGACCAAATGATCTTTTGAGGTCCCTTATAGCCTGGGTTATTCTGTGATTCTGCATAGTCAAAGGAATAATCAGCCTGTTTAGAGACAGGTAGAAGATGTATGAAAGCATGTTCATGAGAAGTGGGGGAGGTAAAGAACAGAATCTTCTCATAATTGGAATCTGTTTGCTCTCTCTTTTTCATGGCAAAGCAAGTCAGGCCTCTGTGGACTTTCTAAACCCCATGAATTATGGTCTTGAATAGTAATGCAGTATGGCTAATGATTTCATTGTTGACCACAACTGTTGGCAGTAAGTCTATCATTGTCATTTCATTCCTGATATATTTTTGAGGTGTTTTGAGGTGTTAGTTGACTTTTCATATACTGTTCAAACTATAATCTTGAATTAATGAGTTTGGGAACATGGATAGTGCAGGTTAAGGTCTGTGAGCTTATTTTCCTTTTTGCTTGGTGCTGGTGAGGATCAGCTCGTTAAAAACAGTTGTTTAGGTGACTTTTCTGTATTAATTCTAATTAATTAATTAGGCTGGGTATGTGTGTGAGTAGCCTAGGGGCTTCTTCATGCTGTCTGCTTTGCCAAAATATAAACCTGAATGGAGTAGCGATCTGTTCTCTGGTAGCACTGTTTGCAATTGTTTGGCCCTAATCTGAATTTAACAGAGTGAATATCTGAGTTATGGAAGGTTGGAAAATTTTGAGCCATTTGCGGATTTTTTGAGAATCTGTGAGAAGATCTTGATTACCACCCCCCAACCTCCAGCAGCTTTTTGTGCCTTGCCCTGCTTTAGTAATGTGGTTTGAACTAGGAGTGAAATGTGGTTCATCGTCTACTAATGCACTGGCAAATTTAGGGTGAAGTTAAACTGTGAAAGAGGATCATTTGGGTTTGCCTTCTCTTGAATTATAACAAGGTTACCTTGACTCAAGTCCAAACTCCACAAAAATTTTTAATTAGGTATACTTCTGAGATAGCTGGCCCTGAAGCTGTCTTGAGTGGCCGTGGTTCAGCTGCTAATACTGCTGGTCTGCAGACCAAGCTAACTTCAGTGCTGATGCTAGTCCTCTAAATCTTTTTCTTAATTGCTTTTCTCTGCCGAGAAATTCCAGCTGAGTACATGCTCTCACGTCACTGGCGAAGAATTTAGTGTGGGCCTGACTCTCTGCCCTACAAATAAACATGAGATAGATATGTTCAAGCCTAGCAGCAAAATAACTGTGTGAGACACCTCTGTGGTCAGCCATCAGGGTGGTATTCTCCAGAGTGCTGCCCTCCAAAAATAAGCCAACTCAAAAGAAATAACTTGATTGATCTGTATAGTCTAGACACTTTTGAAACAAAGACCAGCTTTACGGAGGAATGGTTGGTTAGGCTGCTTGGATAAAATACTGAGTATCATCAATATTCTTGGAATTTAGTTTACCTTGTTCTCAGAGAGGAGACCCACAAACTGAAGTTATCAGTTTGCAGAAACACTAATTTTATTTGAATCTTTCCTGTTCCTGAAAGCACCTTCCTCAAGTCTGTTTCACAGAGAATATAGTAAACTACCTTCTAGACAAATAACATGGGCATGAGTTGAAAGCAGACTGTTCCTTAGCTGTGCTGTTCATGTGTTGAAGATTTTTTTTATTTTTTTTTCGTTCTCCTTTTTTCCTGTCCCTCCACTGTTAAAAGGCTGAACTGGAAATCCTCACCCTGTTGTTAAAGTGACATTGTCCACAGAAATGGCAATGAACCACCAAAAAGGAAAAGCAAAGCAAAGCCAGCATCTTTTAATTGTATTTTGGTTCTAAGTTCTATGGAATCATGGAGGGGTTAATTCCTGTAAGGACTGGAAGACAGTCTAATCTTGGAGGCAAATGTGCCAGATCAGAGAGAAGCTGCAGTGCTGTGTAGCAGTTATGGACGGCAGGCTTTGGCTCAGCTGCAGTCCTTGTGCCACATAACCCTGTATTCAGGAAGCAGGAACAGCAGGCCAGCTGTCTGTGGGGACTTGCACTGACTTTAGAGACATCTGATCTACTTTGTGATACCTTCTATGTAGTAGCTGCTCTAAAATCTCACCATTTTCCAACTGGTGTTTACAATGCTCAGAAGAGGAGAAGGAAGGGTAATGGGTTACTGGCAATAATAAAAGCCAACTTTTTATAGTAACTTTTTTATATTAATGAAGTACAACCTGTGGACCTAAGCGATTCTAGTTGCTTTTCCTTTAAGTGCTCAGATAAAATCGCTAATATCTATCCTGAGGCTGTGTGCTTTCCTTGGTTTGTGCACAGTGCATGCAATCACGTAAGAGCTCGGAGTTTGGCAGAGTTCAGCTCTTTCTGGTGTGGCGTCGCTGTGAGACTGGATGAAGGCTCTGCTACTCCCAGGCCTTCTGTTCTGCTGGACAGCACTGGTCACAACGCACTTGAACCTACTACCTGGTCAGCTCAAGGGAGTAATTTATTCTGTGATCTTGTGGTTCTTTTATTTGGTATATGTAGTGCAAAAGTGTTTGTGTAGATTTTGGGTTCTTCTCCCTGACTGTAACTGACCTAAGGAAAGAAGGGAAAATGTTGAGCAAAACTATGTCCTTGGTTACATCTGTGCATCTTTACTGGTCTTAATTACATAGTTCGAATGAAAATGAGAATGGAACAATTTGCCTTGGGCCTGTACATATACCTAGTATGCTTGGTCACATGCTGAAAAACATTCTCTAACCTCGTCACTGGTTTATATCTTCCCAGTTTGGCTTTTTAAAAATACAGTATAAAAAGTAGGGAATCCTGGCTTTTTTAAGGGGAGTAGTGTGACTTGCAAATATTTGATTGGTTCTGTTCCTGTCTAACTGTTCTGTGTGAAACTCATTTACTGTTTTTTCCTTTTAAACTGTTAGCTGACCTTACATACGAATCCCAGCTGTGCATTAGCATTGCTTGGGGATGTGTTTGTATCTTTTGTCTAAAAATACCCAGCCGGTAGGATTCATGATCCATGAAAGCTAATTGAAACAATTTCTCTTCAAGTTTTGGCAAGCGAAGCATGCATTATAAGCATTAATATCTATAAATTGAATTGTTAATGAATCTAGACACTAATAATGAATGCAATTTTGCAGGCTTAACTAGAAACACTAAAATTATCAGGATCTGGAACAGAATTTTCAATCATTTTTGCTTATTAAATAGCAAAGCTATGCTTTTAATAAGCTAATCATTTTTATTTGACCCCATAGGAGTAGCTCAGCTGATTAGAAACAGGTTTCTAAGTGCAAAACAATGTTGTTTTTCTCTCACTGTTTTAACCACCACAGTGCTGAAATTTCAGATCAGATACTTATCTCCCATTGTATGGCATGAATGCTTATTCTGCAATTCCTCTAAAGGAATTTACAGTAGAACCCATATATGTCCCACTTAATGGGAGAATGCTCTGTGTAGATAAATAGTGTGTGTAATGTGCCAAAACAATTGGAGCTTTCTTGAAAGATTGTTAGTGCACAAAATACAATATATGCAAGAGACTCCTATTCAGTCTTTGTTATATCCAAAAGTAGAAGAACACTTGATACAATTCAAAACTCAAGATAAAACGTAACAAACTGAAATCTTTCCCCCACCTAATTTAAAATTAGCCTTTAGGATTATTTTATGCAGATGAAGAATATGGTAAGATTCAAAACTACGACAAGAAAATCTTAAGTTCTGATTCTTTTAAAATAGTTTTGTGAACTATGGGATTTCTACTGACTATAGTGGCTGGAGACCAGGACAACACAAGGAGACAGATTATTCTTCAAGTCCCTTAGGTAAATTTTCTTCTCCCAAAACTGATGCTGGCAGCTCTTGCAGACAGGCTGTCAGGCTTTATGGATCACTGTTGTCTTTTAGACAAGCAATTTCTTATACCAAAAGATTTAGTAACCCTACACCATTTGTTAAATGAAAAAATCAAACTTGGTTATCTTGTGAGATAATGGTGAAGAACTGTCTGTGAAACCGTGTAAAGAGATAAAAGGCTGAAAGGGATGTCAAGGATTTATCATTGGATATAGGACTGGAAAAGACCATGAAAGGTTCCTCCATCGATGGAGACGATTGATACCCTTATGGGAAATGTATTCCAATGCTTAATTATCTTTACTATTTGAGAGAGTTGTATTTCTTTATTCAATCTGAATCTCCCTTGCTACAATTCATACCTACTTCCACTTTTTTGTGCTCCATGAACGTGGAGAGAGCTCTTTGTCACAACCTTCTAAATATTTAAAAGCTGTTTCCATGTGTCTTTGCTGCCTAGATAAACAACGCCCCATTTCTTCACTTCTTCAGTGTAGACAGACGTGGGATGGCAGTGAGGTTTACTGACTTATCGATGTGTGCTGGCAAAGGAGATATTAGTGAGCTTGATTGGATGAAGTGGTAAGGAAAGAAACATCAACAGATGGAGCTAAATAGCACAGTTGGGTGTTCCAGAATTCTTCACTGAGGTTCTAACGGCAAAGGAGTGGTATTCATACCTTGGTTTAAAACTCAATGGGAAATTAATTTTAATTTTAAGTGAATATAGAAATACACATTAAACTGCAGAGTACTACGTGCAATAGCTCTAACTTATGACTCATTTTATTCAGTGAAACCAAGAACACTTTCCCCAAGCCCCTCATCTGACAAATATTTTTCATGTACTTATGGCTGTTACAGATAGCATGCTGCAAATCTCAGATGGAACGACTGTAGTCACATTGATGTTTTTGGAACACAGAGAGCCTAATCTCGAGGCTAAACATTTTTCATAATTAATATGTATGCAAAATGAAATTTCTGAGATAATTTGAGGTGGAGGGGGGAGGAGGGAATGCCTGTGCCAACACCCCCATACCGTTTCCCTATTTATGTGCTTCTGTTGGGTGATATGTTGACAGAAAAAAAAGTATCAGTAGAGAATTGATCAGTCCAAAGACTACACTCTTGTCACATCACATGCTTAGTGCAATTAATAAGATATTAGGTCTGAGGTGGGATTTTTATTTAGTTCTTGTTTGGTTTTTAACTTATTTGCATAATGAAACTTTTTATGGTAGAGGTTTGACTGATGACTTCAAGGAGAAGTGCATATTCATGCTGCATGGGCAATCCTCGCTGTCTTGAGTATCTGTAAGTTTCTCAGATCTTCTATTTAAACTGCTGATGTAGCTACACACAAACTGATTTGGCAGTGTACTTTAAAGTTTGTTTCCTAATTTATTGGACAGTGAAAGAGGCAGTAAATTTCTTAGAACTTATCCAAAACTGTGCTTGTTTCTTGAGATTTAAACACTAACAGGTCTGTGGAACAGTCACAAATTATTCTCCTGTATGTCATGCAGGAAAGGAGGTTTTTTACATGCTCTGATTTGGTTCCCTCCCCACCCCACTGTGGTCTGTTTTTGGGTTTTGGTCTGTTTTCGGGTTTTGCTTGAACTTAACACTTACTGAAATTCAAAACCAATTTATTTATTGAGGTAACATCTCTTTATTGTGTTGCAATGCAGAGCAACACCTGTGCTTGTCCTTAGGTGTTTGTTTCACCTACAGAGTTTATTTTAATCAAAGACAAATATCTGCTCAAAAGTTACTTCTGCGAGTGCAAAAGAATGATTGGACAGCTGCTTGTCCTGTGCTTTAGGTACCCAGAAGAAAATCGCTTGCCAAGTAAATTATTGTCTTATGGCTTTGGGTTTGTTTTTGTTTTTAAAGATGGAACTATCCAGGTCCTTCCTTGCAGACTGAAGACAGTCTTGCTTGTTGGGCTAGTCCTTGTACCTTTTACTGTGTCACAGTGCTGAGACATGTTAGAGTGAATTGTAAAATATCCAGGAAGGTCTAAAAAGTTGAAAAGTTCCAATTGGCTTGAGATCTTCTCATTTGCCATTGCTACTGAGATAAAGGTAGAAAATACAGTGTTAACATTATTCCATTTCGAATTTGGGATATAGGCTTATTATTTCAAGTCAATAGGTTGAGTTAACACAGAGTATTTGCTTTGCTATGTGGTGGCAAAATCTGTGTAGAATTACATTTCGTGAGGGTTTGGTGTCTTTAACATCAAGGTGGATGATAAATTGACTGAATGAAAAATTTGCCATTTACTCTTTCTGTCTGGTTTCTCTTATCCATAAGATACTCTTCAGGCTTAGAAGCAACTTTCTTCCAGCTCTCAACCGATCTGAGATTTGTACATGTGATTTTTTTTTTTTTTTTTTTTGGACAGGATTTGGGGGGATGAGGATATTTTTGTTATTTTTATAGGAAGCAGGTGATGGGGCATCAGGAGTTGCTCTGTCTCTTACAAGTGGCTTTCCTCTGATCATGACTAAAAAAAAAAGTCAAGACTTGTGTGTTAGCTGGTGTATGTTCCTGTACTCTTTCTTCTATAAAAGTCCGTATTCTAGGAGACAAATATTAGAATTATCTTTAATAATTGGTATTAAAATTCATCCATTAATGACTAGTGTGTTTGATTTTATTCTTTGCTGTCTTCTGCTTTCAAAGATTTCTTTTCCCAAACCAATAGCACCCAAAAAAAAAAAGTTTTCTCAGTGCTACTGTCTATTGACATTCAGGAGACTTAAGTGCCCTGAAGTTAATTCCTCCTGGTTAAGTAAACTGCTTCAGTTGGGGCTGTTAGCATTGAGGATATTGTCATTCCTATTTACTGAACACTAGTCTTCTATGGTGATTTTTTTTAAAAAATATTTTAGTATGTGTACTTTTCAATAAATTTAACAAATAATCCAGATAAATCTAGGAGGCTGCTATTGAGTGATATGCAGGCTAAACCAAATATATTTTAATCCTGGAGTAAACACTTCATAAGTGTCTGTGCCACCCTTTGCAAAGGGATCAAGTTCCCCAAATTAATGAGGAATTAAATTAACCTAAATTAAACTTTAGCATAAGTAATCTTGAAATGTACTGAGCTACACAACTGTTTTAGTAACAGAATGTTTTGCAATATGGTCCTCAGCTTACAGCAACTATTGGCAAATGTTGGTGATTTTTTTCTACAGAAATATAGAATGTTACTACCTGGTACACTTGCTGTTCTCCACTTCCAGAGACCGATCCTACAGTCTCTAGTGTACTACTATCACAAGGATTCTTGACAATCTTGTAACAGGGAGTGTGCTGGTAGAAGGAAAGTTACTCAGCTGGAGCTGTGCTTCGTAGTGGATTTAGACATTTTACAAAATCATCCGCTGCTTTATCGGGTTTCTTGCACAGTAAATGAGAGAACTGTTTGGCAATTTCTTACCTAAAATTTGCACTGGCTAGTTGCTTGAAGGATGGTAAAATATAATTGCTGTCAGTCAGTGCGCTACAATGGCTCTGTGTGCATCCAAGAAAGAACTGAAATAATACCTTTTTTTTTTATTTGTACTTTAAATATTCTGGTAGCTATGAATAATAGTGTAGATCAAATAATGTATTAAAGTTTTGCATTCTCTCTTCCTTTTGGTTAGAAGACCAGTTGTGTCAGATGCAAGACATACTCCTCCTCCAGAAAATCAGTTTCTATAACTCAGAGAAACCTCCATTGAAGTCACTGCACTGACGCAAGTGTGAGTTAGAGAATACTCAAGCTTAATAGTTTGAGATGCAATTGTTCCAGCAATAAAAAAACCAAAACCAAACAAACACAAAAATCACATACCATATTTAAAACAAGTACTAGAGAATGAGGACTTTGAATTGTTTCTTCCTTCTCTCTATAAACAGAAAAATCAATGGTCTTTGTTCTTTTATTGAAGGGAAAAAAAATAAAGTACTTTTTTTTCCCCACAGGGAAAGGCTAATGGGATAATCTGGTCCACAGCACAATTTCAGCTATGAGGGAGGCATCCCCATTTGATCTTTACAAGTCTTCACCTAGCCTTGCATGACACTTCTGGTGTGAAAGTTCCAGGTTCTGGCACTCCTGATCCATTGTTTTTCTGAGCATCTGTGGAAACCTATGCTGCAATATTTGAGTATAGTTGCCAATAAGGGTGTGATTTGAAATTCATGGTCTTTTAACTGGCCAAATGGCTAGTGGCATTGTAGCATACTTTTATGAATTTGATTGCCAATGTTAGCTGTTTCAGTGACCACTGACAGGTGTCTAAGCCTTTCCAGGTTGCTTCTGAGTCACCAACATAATGAAAACCAAACAACACTGGTGGGAAAGTTAACAGGTTTGGTTTGGTTTTTTTCCCTTCATTTCAGGCTAGCAAGATCCAAACACCTTTACTCTGGTCTCTTGCACATCTTTCTGAAAAAAATAAGCATGTCTGATCCTCAGAAATGAGAGGAAACAGGATAACCTTACAACTAAACTGTGACATGGACATGTCTTCTGTCTCACTCCTCAGTATTTTGCCACTTCATGTTTTACTTAGCTCACCTTTTACGTTGACAAAAGAGACAACAGACATGCTGAAAATTTTTTTCTAAAATGCATGACTATTTTAGAGCAGCTCTGTCATTTGTCTTGCCAAATATTTAGCAGTGTTAAGTATCTGAGGCTTTTCAGGAAGAAAGATGACAAGATTTTTCATTCTTGCTGCCTAGAACTTAAACAAATACAACAAAATTTAATGTATTAAAGAGGAAGAGGAAATAACTGACTGAGTATATGGTACTGGGAGCCAAATCATTGTTTCAGCTGTGGAGGAATACTGGCCACCAGTCTGGATTGTTGAAGCTGCTTAGATGTCGAGCATTCAAATTATTAAATGCAACTTTAAAAATAGCCAAGCTAGTGAGCCCTTATTTTATTTTTTTAACCTACAAATAATTAACCAAACGAAATAATATGCCTAAACTTGGAATGTTGCTTTCTTAGTATCTAAATATTATTGTGAAATTAGGGTGGCTCAGAGAAGGATGCTAAACATAAATCTTCATCTTGATTTCTTATTAGTTTGATTTTTCTGAGATAGTGAAGTGGATTGGAAACTGGCTGAACTGCCACACTCAGAGGGTTGTGATCAGTGGCACGAAGTCCAGTTGGAAGCACCACAAACCTTAGTTGTGTTCTCCAAGGGTCAGTACTGTTTAACATATTAATTAATGACCTGGATGGTGGGACAGAGTGCACTCTGTCAGCAAGTTTGCAAATGTACCAACCACTCCTCAAAGTTTTATGTCACCAGATGGTTGTGCTTCCATTCACTGGGAGTTCAGCAGGCTGGGGAACTGAGCAGACAGGAACCTCATGAAGTTCAACGAAGTGAAAAGTTAAGTCTTGCACCTGGGGAGGAACAACCCCAGGCATTAGCACACACTGGGGTCTGACTAGCTGGAAAGCAGCTTTGTGGAGAAGGACTGAAACACAGGAAATTCCATCTAAACATAAGAAAACCATATCTTTTACTGAAAGGGCAGTCAAATGTTGGAATAGGTTGCCCAGAGAGGTTGTGGAGTCTCCATCCATTGAGATATTCAAAACCCAACTGGGTGTGCTTTTGGACAGCCTGCCCTAGCTGAGCCTGCTTGAGAAATGGTGTTGGGCTAACCAGTCTTGATAGATCTTTCCCAGTTTCAGCTATGTTGTGATTCACTGTGTTGATTTACCTTTCATTGACTGAGTGAGACTGCTGTCCTGCTCTGTCCTGCTGGGGAGACTGCTTGGTACAGAATGCCATTAAAAACATGTCACTAGACATCTTGGGTACAGCAACTAAAGTTATGCAATGATTCTGCTGTTTATCATCCATAAAAAATCCCATGCTGTTATTCCACATATCACCCCGTTTATTATGGCTATCAGCTCACAGCCTTTGGGAGGATCAGGATCATCGATTGCATGGGCGCTGCTCCTCGGCTTTCAGGCCATGTAGAATTCATCAGCCCTGAAGCTGTCATACTGGCGTGTCTCCTAGGTCACTGTCCAAACACATCATTTGCACTCCTAGAACATTCACAACCAGCAGCACTCTTTTTCCTCCTGGAGTTGCTCTTGACTGTTTGGTAACTTGAGTCTTTCTTGGAACAACTTAGAGGAATTGTGTAGTTCCTGCACACTCCCTTACAGAAATTCTTTCACAAGGTCATCACCCTTCATCAGCCAAGGGCACATTTCCATCAACATCATGATTATGGAGCTATCCCACCCTTTCTGGTAAATATTCACAGTTTGTAATCCCATGAGCAAGGGAATTTTTTTTTAAGTGGTTTGGGGCTTGGGGGCAATTTTTTTTAAAGGTGCTGCTGAGGAGCTCCACATTCCTGTGCTTATTCTTTACTTTGCATCTCTTAAATTTGCTGCAATCTCCAAGGAAGGAGAACAACTCCAGAACATCATCTTTGGGGCGGGAGGGGGGACAACCAACCAAACAAACAAAAACCCCTGTTTTAGATATATTGGATAAGCAGGCATATTTTTTGGCATTGCTTCAATCTCAGTTGGCAAACAATCTAAGACTCATCAGTCTCTTGGTAGCAACCTCCACATTGGTTTTGGGTTAGATCATACATATTTATTAGCAGAATATACTTAACCCTGAACTACCCTGCAGCCTGGTATCAATGCCACTGCCATGGAGATCAACGGCTACAGCAATAATTATGCTCCAAACTCATAGCTTCAGAGCTGTTGTGTGAGATTTGGTCCCTTGAATTTGAGGTCTTGTCATTTTAGGGTGGGCCTAGAATGTTTTATGGGTGACTGTGTGTGTAGAAAAGGGTTTGCTAGCAAACTAAATCCATTAGTTGCGTAGGGAAGATGAGTAGGAAATGATCACGCCTTGAACACTAATACAAGGCATAGGGAACATCAAATAAAAGAAGGTGCTCATGCTCGAGACAAACATAATGAGGTGGTATTTCATGCTGTATGATTAAACTGTAGAAGTCTTGCAGTTGTGGATGCTGCAAGTTTACATGGGTTCAACAGTGACTAAAAGCAATAGAGAAGTAATTAATTGAAGACTAATAGAATCCCTCTGATTCAGGATGCATGAACTGAAGTATGGAAGGGTATTCAGAAGAATACTCGCTTCCTGTCTTACAATGCTTAGGGGGTGGTTGGTTGAGTTTTTAGTCTCCTACTCAATTGAGTATCTCCTTCAAGAGTCCTTTTCGATAGCCATCATTTTTTATATATGTTTTAAGCTTTGTTGGCCAATGGCTTGTAGAAAGTATTTCTCCTTTGTAGTTACCATGATGGCACTGGATTACTTGACTTTCTAGGTTGCCTTTCTGCTTCCTAGCTGTAGACAGGGGGCTGCTGGCTAACAACTGTCAGGAGAAACTTGCCCTGGCACTTCATGATACCTGCTTCCAAACTCCTGCATGAAGCTCATTGATAAGTAGTGGTAAGTTCACTCCAGTTCCTAAGGTGTTTAAACTTCTCTGGGGTTGCAGACATGCAGAGAGCTCATCTGCAGTGTAGTGTTACTTTGACTAATTATCGAGGGTGATGAGAGAACACCTTTAGACATGTCATTCACTGGGCTTGCTTGAAACACTACATGCCTTTTAAAATGAAAAACCACAAGTTTATTCTAGCAAATGAAAGGATTATATCCTACATTGATTTATTTCTCTTTTACAAAACTGAGGACAAAGTTGCAGTGAGAGATAATCCTAGACTTCACCTACACAGTTCTGCGTTAGCTGTTCCTTTCTCTGCCAGCTTGAGGACCTGGGAGTCCCTACAGGCTGCTAGCGCTTGAGAGCTAAATCTGTGTTTTGTCTTGGTTCAGAATGGAATTGTCTATGCCATATCTCCTCTCTCGAGCTAGTGTTGGTACTTCCACTCGAAGGAAAGGGAATTTAAGTAACAGGGCATCTCTCTGGGTAACTTTAGACCTTTCTTATATCCACTGTGTCATTGAGGTGAAAATGCAACATCCGAGACAGTTCTCTCCAAGAGCTTCACTGAACTTTTATTTCTGCCACATGCCCTTTGGTATATTTTTTTTTCTAGCTTCAAGAGCTTTCTTACTATTTAGAGTAAATGTTTAAGTGTCTCATGCAACAAGTTATATACCATTATCAAAATATTCACTGAGCAGATTTTTAGTAAAAGCATGATTTCTGTCTCACTGTTAGGTCTTCATGAAGAATTCCCTTTTGTATGCCAACGCTAGTCTGAATTACTAGTTAGAATGCTTTTTTGAACTACTTCTTTCCCGTCATTCCACATTCTACCAAGTTTTGCAGCCTTGGGGTCCAACTTAAGCCTTTGGATTTCTTTTCATTAAGGATTTTATTTTAATTTAATCTAGACCAGAAGATTAGCATATCTCTGTGTGCTTTTTTTATCAATACTTCTACTTTTAGGGTTGAGACATCAGTTTCTGTGTTGGATGTCATAAAAGTCTGTTGTCACTTTCCAGAGGACTAAAACCAAGGTTTATTGTAATAGTAGCCTTCAAAATCAAGACGGTTAGAAGCAGTAGCAGCCTTGCAAATAATTACACCCACTATTTATTTTGATAGCCAAATGATTGAAGGCTACACCTAGAAACATGCAAGCTGCATAACAGGCTGTGTGTCGCATTCAAGAGACTGTCAAGGTGGAATTGCCATGAGGGGAAAGAGAGTATTTGCCCATATCCCAGCCACTTCAGTGGCCTCCTGAAAGGGTACCTCTGCTCTGCTCCACTTGCTCAGCACTGTGCCAGTGCAGAAGCATCTGGGCTTTGCAGAGCAAGCCTGGTGTCACTACCTATCTTACAGGTTTCATAACCCACCCCCTGTTAAGTAAAGTGTGTAGACAGATAATGTTTGGAGTCATTTCTGGAGTGAATGTACATATACATAAAAGCTGTAAGGGGAAGGGTGCTTTCAGATTATACTGTGCATATATATATATATATTCTTTTCTCCTCCTCATCTTCAGAGTTCCAAGTTTTTTATCAGAGGCTTTTGGCTGAGTGGAACTGAAAGTTATTTGACACACTCTAGCTAATAAAATCTTTCACTGAGTACGGGGAGAAGTGCCTGTGCCCAGGTGTGCATTAACAGGACAGTGAGAACAGGGTTTCCTCAGTGCTTGATTGTGGAATATGATGAATGTGAATAGGTAAAAATTATTTCTGTTTATTCTAATGCAGGAACTAACAGATGACAATTGATTTACAAAAAGAAAAGGAAATACTTTATCACCACCTAGTAAAATTTATGGATTTGATTGTAAAGGGCAAATACAGAAACACGTTTTTGTGCAACACTTCCTGTGGCCT
This sequence comes from Calidris pygmaea, assembly GCA_003697955.1. Lineage (NCBI taxonomy): Eukaryota > Metazoa > Chordata > Aves > Charadriiformes > Scolopacidae > Calidris > Calidris pygmaea. The sequence continues at coordinate 1,348,878 of QJSC01029205.1, forward strand.
GAGTCAGATGATGAGAAATCATTGTATGAAATGATAATTCTAAGGAATAGTATTCACAGTTACTAATGCAACTGAGATTTTAATCTCATCTTCTGCTGTCCTGCTAAATTTGATTACAACTCAAATTACACTGGAAGAGAAAATACTGAGCTTGCTCCTCAAACTGAAGAGAGGGAAGATGGCTCTAGACAACACTTTACCAGTTAGAAATGTAAATTTAATAACCTGGGGACAACAAATAATTGTTTAAGACAGACCATTGAAAGCGGAGGACCTATTAGTAAGCTGTATCATGACACATCATTGTCTGCAGCTGCAATAGACATAGCTAGGTCTCTAAACAGGGTTTTGACACCAGCCCTGTCTTTCATATGGAAGTGCAAAGTACACCTAAAAAGTTCAGAGAAGGAGAGGAGCTTTGGACTTCCTTTTCTTGGTAGTATATCAGTGTTATTTTTTCACTATTTTGTCTACACTTCAGTCCAAGTAAAGATGTGTTTTTGTTAGAGATTTTTTTAGTTTAGCCAATATTAGAATTGACTGTAATTTGCAGTCTGTTCTTTATTCTTGATTCAGGACTTACAGTCTGTTCTTCTGCAATGTGGTAATGAGATCTGGGATAATAATGTCAAGCTGTATCTAAACAATTGGATTAGAGGAAGCCCTTGGAATAGGACAAAGGTTGGTGTAACTTACTGGATCACATGGCCAATTGCTAGCCAAATCCCTAGGGACAAAGTTTTTACTTTGGCAGAGCTTAGCAGCTAGCTTTCAGGTTCTTTCATGATCAGCATTTTGTATCCAATGTTTTAAATGTTTGGAAAATGCAGCATAAGGGAGATTGAAGGTGTTATCTTTAATTGGACTAACTTAAAAAATTAATATTGAAAAGCTTTCTCCTAGTTTTGTTGTTATTGACCTGATGTTGAGAATAGCTTGTGCTGTTCTGAGGGAGAGGAGGAGGGGAATGTATTTTGGTTTTGCTTTGTTTTTTGGATTTTGGGGGACAGAAGAGGCTAAATTCGTAGACAAAACTGAGGAAGAAGTCAAGGAAAAAAGGGGAAAAGGTTCTGAAATTTCCTGTAGCCACTATTACTTAAAAAGATAAGTCTGAGCATGAATAGGTAATATTTTCTAAGCTGTTTCTACTTGTTGGTCTTCCTGTGCATAGATCCAGCTGTGAAAGGATCTACAGCCAGCTTGCAGATGTTGGTAACAACATCATCAGTTCCCTTTGCCTTGATCCTGGTTTTGAAATGTATTCTCTGCCGCTACTGCTGTGGAAATTGCACTCATTGCCACAAGTATAACAATTGGATTAAGGAGCAAGATTGAGATAATAATAAGTGAGAGTGGATATCTGTTTTTAAAGTTTAAAACCAGGAAAGTCTGAGAAGTGGATGGACGTTTTTTTTTTTGTGGTGAGGTTCTTTTTCTAATCATTATTAACCATACTTAAACTTACTACCTTATTGAGCGGTATTGTGATTGCTTGCTTTGACCTCAAAATATTACTTTCTCATTCTTGCCTTTCTTCCTTTCTCCTTGGAAAATTAATGTTATGTAAGAGTGAGGTAGATTCTTTTCTAGCTTATTAGCAGCAGAAGCAATGTTGTTAATTATGTTTTCATTGTAGGTGTGTATTATGAGTGGCCAGAGAACACAGAATTAGTTTCAGATTTTCATAGCTAGAAGATGAGAAAATCCTGGTTTAGTTTGCAGACTAAGCAGATTTACTCTAGAGATCACCGAGGCATAATAAACTGCAACTTGGATGCTTTTTCATTATGGCATTGATTTCAATGCACAAATTTTGCTATGGGAAATAGTATAGCCCTCTTCTTGGAAAATCCTGTTCTCTTTTTTCACATACATGATCTTCTCAGCTCTTCAGCTGTTATATTTTGCCTTTTTTTTTTAAACCTTGGAAAAACTTAATCAGAATGTATTCCTTGGGAACCCTTAACTAGCTTTTTGCATCTTCATATACATTAGCATTACCAGTTAGAATTGTTGAAGCCTACAAACCATCACTAGGTAGTACTCATGAGCCAGTAGGGTGGTAGCTGGTTACTTTGTATCTTAAATGACTTCAACATTTTTTTTCCTTCTTTTTAAGTTTTGTAATTTATTTAAATTTGCAAAAGTTTTTTTGTTCTGTTTTTACTCAATTAATAAATGCTGTAGATCTGTCTGTGAAAATATCTGATTCATCTGTTAATGAAAATGCCACCACAAGCTCATGAGTATAAGGGAGTGTGGCTCTTCAGTCAAATGCTTTTATCTTAAAAATTCTCTTCTCTCACCTGCTCATACCATCCTGATATACAGAATTATGAGTATTTCTGACAAAACTGAAATCAAGATAAACAAGTGTCAGATGAATTGGGTATCTGACTTGCTGAATCTTCTGATAAAGTCTTCTTCATAGTCGGTATTGCATTTCTTTTATGTTCTTTTGTTCCTTTCCAAGAGCATGTGGGGTTTTTGGTAGTTGGATATGTTCAGCATTCAAAGAGTGTTTCTAATAACCAAATTTTACTCCTGGTGTCTATATTAAACTCCCTCAGGTCTTCCTCATGATTTCTTCTGAAGAAGTCAGTTTACACATGTTCCTTTGGGCTTTTTGCATCAACACTTCATAAGTACTCTGTGTTGATAAAACACGATAGCACATTCTTGAAGAATCCCTGGAAGCACACTGCACACATTTCACTGCATGGAAACAGACAAACTAAGTTTAAGATGATCTTAAGCAGGGCAGACCCTTCTCAGCCCTGATTTCCTTAGAATTGAGTGAAAACTTAAGTGTCTGAAGGGGAATTTGAGGTGAAACATGATACAGTAAGTTTTATCCTAAGTTTAAAGTAAAGTGTTTGTCCTTGGTAATTAAAGTTAATTTCTTGGGTTTTTTTGCTCTTCCAAATCTGTCAGTAGGATCTTTCAAGTAATTGCTCAGAATAATAAAATGGAAGTAGAACATTAACACTGATCTCCTTTGCTGGGATATTTGAGAAGGGGGAGTGAAAAGAGAGAAAACTTGCATGTCAGATCTGCAGCTCTGTGTCGGAGCCATGTGGAGACAGACCAGAAGAAAAGCAGCTGTGGATTAGCTTTGAACATGATAAATTTTCGAATTCACTGTACTGTGTGTATGTGAGGAAGTTGCACATCATAGGAAATACAAGACTATTAAAAATTCTGGTAAATTTCAAGGAACGAAGCAAGTAGTGAAATAGAAATAGGTGCAAGAAATATTTAAAAAGAAAACAAACACAAGTAGAGAGAAAAACAGGCAAGGATTTAAATATATCATAAGCACATCACAACTAATTCATCTGATAAAGGATGATAGGAGACACAAGAAGTGATTGATGTAGCTCAAAGATTTGATGGTACAAAGGCGCCTTTACTTGAAATGATGAAAGGAAATAGGGCAAAAATCAAAATATTCAGGATTATTTACGATGTAGAGAGGGACAGTAATAAAAAAGGCTGAGTAAATTCTGCAGAGAACTAAAAAGAAATAAGAAATGGCTTACACTGTATATTGAGGCGGAGGGGGGAAAGAGTAAAGAAATCATTACTAAAAGGAGAGTCAACCAGTAATCTAAAATGGATGAGCTACTGAGCTGATTTCATAAATGGGCCTTTACAAAGGGAGAAAAAAAACACAGCAGCAGATAGCCTATTCATAAGTAATGAAGACATTTCAAAATGTGGGATGGTAATAGAATACTTGGAGAAGATGACTATAAATAGAAAACCAGTTCTATGTATAATATGTGTCCTTTATGTTAAAGAAATTAATTATAGTTTTTTTTGCAAAACATTAAGAATTAATTCGGAGGATAATAAACAGCTGAGATAACAAGGGGTTGCAGAATCCATACTCGGCACTATTCTGTTTCCTTTTCCTCCCCTCAGAAAAGGGATTCAAGTTAGTATTACTAAGTATTTAGTAAAATATTGTCAGACAGAATTATTTTGTCTCATTGCCTGTGAGGCATATTCACTAAAAAGAACCCCAAACTCAAATCTCCAAATCTTCTAAGATATTTTTAGTGCTTGGGAAGTGAGGAGATGAATGCAGATAGGCCTTTCCTCTGTGCCTGAGCCTCTCTTCCACCAGCACCAGAGGCAGGAGCACTGAAAGGACCACTGGAAGTCCAGTGTCTGGCCAGGAACTCTCCTTTAGCACCCACCTTCCCTAGACCAGCATCAGGTGTGTCACTGATGATGGCTCAGAAATCCACAAAGAGAGAGAGAGGGACAGACATAGGGTACCAAGCCACTTTGTGCCTCAAAGGCTGTGAATTTTGCCTAGCTGCCTGCAGAAAGCCTTGCAAGGAATTTTGTTCCACAAATTAGCTAGGAACACCAAAAAATTATGGGCTTCTCAAAGCAGAGAGCTGATACACTTAAATGCATATCTGTCATCTGTGCAACTCTGCTGAAGTACCTTCTCTTGAGATGGAACTGCCTGGGTTTGTTCTTTTTTAGTAAATGTTGATGGCTCTATGTACTTAAAGAAGTAAAATAACTTCTTATTTAAGGTGTGTTGTTCCTATAAGTTTGGATCAACTGAATTGGATTTATTCTGTTAGTGTGTCTTCAACAGAATTAAAGTTTACTTAGTCACAACAGTGTAAAACCCACTGAAACCATCAGGTTACTTGCATGACAATAAAGAACGTGAGATTTGCACTTACAGGAAGAAAACTTTAAACCCCTAATATATAGTAGGTGCCACACCAAAAATAAATAAAAGTTCTTACCGATAGCTTCTAAACAAGTATTATATTGTTTGACATGCACATATCAGAGAAGAGAGAAATAGTGACAGTGTCACAGGATTCTGTTAAATTGTATGTAAATTTCTCAATGATTTTTTTGTATTAATTTTTACATGCAAGATAGCAAAAGTAAATTCAGAAGGAGTTGAATGATGTGAGGAATGAAAATGTGTAAGGGTAATGCTACAAACCTAAGGTTTTCCCCATGCTACTATGTAGAGTGCACAGACAGAAAAAATAAATGGTGGAATTAGTGCAAAGCACTGGCAGTTAGAAAAATGATGGAACAGTTGCTGTGAGATTAGTAAATGTGGATCCCGGGCAACACCGTTTCTAAAATAATTTTTCTGAGTAAAGCTGTGTTTAAGGGCTGGGAGTAATGATTTATGAAGAAATATGAACAGAATTAGATATGTTTAACTTGGCAAAATAAATGAAGAGTGTTGTACTTGTCCACAAGCATACGAAGAACATAAACAGAAACCATAGAGAAGAATTGCTTTGGACAGGGCCTAAAGAATGCAAATGAAATGTATTGTGATCATAATAAAAGAAGGAAAATGTATCTCAGATATCAGGTAATATCCTCCATTAGCAAGATTTATGAGACCCATCATGATAGGAGTATGAAGGAAATGATAGAAAGACCATTGACTGAGTCAACTGAAATTGGATTAGAAGATGTAGAACAGTTCAGCCCTGAAAAGGAAATTGTCATATGCCTAACAAACATTTCAGACTACAGTAAAACCATGGCACAACTAAGACGTATTTCAAAGTTTTCCCTTGACTTCATTGATGCATAGGTTCTGTCTTGGTGTAAGAATTCAGATGTACGGTCACTGAGTGAGTGTGCCTTGGTCATGCTAAGCATGGGCTTCTATCTCAACTGAAGTTTCTTTTGAATCTTGTAGCAATGAGTCTTCATAAGTAATACCATGGTCATATGCTCCTTCACCCAGTGAATGTCCATAGAACTAATCTGCAGAGAAACTGGGGAGAGAAGATCTTGATCTCGCTCTATTTTCCACCTCCTATGTACTTGCAAGGAGGCCTCCCAGACTCTAAGGCTCACTTCAGAAGCTCAAGAGTGTTGAGTCTGGTTGCCTGGCTCTGCTTCAGAAAACTCTGGCTCTGGTTGTCTGGTGATAAGCCTAAGTGGTAGACTTGGAAGCGGTCCCATTCTTTTTCACCTTCAGCAACTTGCTTTCAGGAGTCAGTTGCTGCCAGAGCTGAAGCAGACTGATGGTTTGGCATCTAGCACCAAGTGTTTCTTTGGCACTGCTCCATATCTTATATCATGCTCAGCACAAAAAAACTTCTGAGTATTTATTGAGCCTCTCTCCACAGTTGGCTTCATCACAGGCTCCTGGGTCAGTACTATTGTCATAACAGCAAGTTTTATTTAGATTCTTACCTGAGAACATGGCTGCACTGTTCAGCTCCTGGAAATCTTCTGAATGGTAGTGGTTGGTCAGGTTTTGCCCCATCTTATGTCTTTATGAAGCAATGTCAGTTCATTTTATCACATTACCAAGGCTGTATTCTCAGCCGCTTTGCCTTCAGGGAAACTGAGACAACCGCACATAACTTTCTAGAAAGGTTTGGAAGAATGGTTGTCCTTGAAAGGTCTTTGTGGATCGAGATCAGTGGTCTCCAAGGTGGGGTGTGCAAGACAATCCATTGGGGTACAGGAAGAAAATATTTTTTGTACAGTCAATAAATAATTTTTAAAAATTTAAAATAGTGTTTATTTCATCCTTATCCTTTTTTAATTTCTATTTATGTGTATGTTTTATAAGGGCTATAATATAGTAGTACATGTATAGTAAAAATATTGGGATGCATGCTGAAAATTTTTTTACTGATAGGGTATGCAATATAAAAAGTGTGGAGACCATTGATCTAGATGTTCAAAGAAAGATGAGGGTGATGGCCATGTCATGAAGAAGTACTTCCACAAAGAGAATCCTAAAGACTGATATTAACCTTTTAAGAGGGAATAGGATGTGAACATATAAATTAATGAAAAAAAAAAAAAAAACCCTCTGCAATGCTGCTGGGAAGTTCTGTACTCCCTGTGTCATCGTGTGGAAGAACTCTTCCTCATGTACACTAGGGTGTATTTTAGTCTTCTCTAAATCCGTAACTGCTGCATAGTTAAATAATACAATAAATCCTGCCTTGTCTTCCTGGTTTCCTGCGTGTCTCTGCTGGTTCCTAGCAAGGGATGTGCTGCTATGCTTGCTGGCAGCCTAGTTTCCTACTTCTATGTGGTTTTGCATGGAGTATCTAGGTCTAGTTTGAATGGCCAGGCAAACATGAGTCCCAGAACATCCATCTGCATCAAAGGGGATAAAATGCAGCAGGTCCCATCCAAGGGCTGGCATTGTGTCATCAACTGTACCTGGTAACAGCCACAGTCTGTTTGATCATTCTGAACATTAATTTACCAGTATGTAAAAGTGTGGCTTCATACTCGTGGCCCTGGGCTTCAGCAGCCTTGTTTATAGAGGCATTGCCATGGCTCTGGCCAGCATGAGGCCTTCTCAGAAGATGGAATGTCCTAAATAAGGAAAAGTGGTATCAGTTTTTAAACTATCGGGTCTCTGATTGGCATCTGCAATCTGGTGTTTCTCTGAGGCTAATAATGTAGCCGGCTCTAGGCAGTTTTTCTTGCACAGTGCAAATGGCATGTACCTGTTGCCAAACCTATGTCCTGCCAGATTTCAAGCCTTCATTCCAAATTATGATGTTAGAGCTTTCCTTACCTATGATAAGTCACTAAATATCACTCAATTACCCTTGTATTGAGCCTTTTTTTTTAAACTCAAGCTTACTTTACTGAAAGGCATCCTTTTTTGATTTGAAGATATTAAAAGATGAAGAATCCTCCTTCCTTTGATAGGGTAGGGTTTTTTAATGTCTAATCATTCTCACTATAAAACTGTGCCTTATTTCTAATTTAAACTGGTCTGGCTTCAGCTTCCAGCAATTGGTTCTTGTTATGCCTTTCTCAGCTAGATTAAAGAGCCCTTTAGGACCTGGTATTTTCTCCCTTTGAAGGTACTTATACATCGTAATCAAGCCATCTCTTGATCTTTTTAATAAACTAAACAGATTGAGCTCCTTAAGTCTCTCGTTCTGAGGCAGTTATTCCAGTTCTCAAATAATTTTTATGACTCTGCACTGTCTCCAATTTTCCTGTGTCCTTTTAAAAATGCGGACACCAGAAACAAAGGCACTTGGGGAATTTACAGTCAACTGTTTGTCCATTTCCCCTAAGCCCTTTAGATTCTCTTATTTCTGTGGTATGGTTTCTCCAGTCTCTAGAAGATTATTTTTTATTCCTAGCTCTTAGAGCCTATGACTGCTAACATCGTTTGCTCCAGGTGAGCCAGAAGTTCTCCAAGACAGGTAATCTAGCACCAAAAAAACACAATCCTTATCAGAATTTTTGTCCCATCGTAACTTCAATTGTAACTTGAATTATTTCATCCAAGAAAGACAAGGGATAAAGTTTATTTTCTGAGTATCTTGTTAAAATTGTCTTTCTCACTTGACCGCAAGCTGTTTAATTCCGTCTCTCATTCTGGAACTTCAGGCTTTTGGAAAGCCTGTGACAGAGAAGTGGTATTTTTGCTGGCTCTTTGAAGCAACGGTAGCCAAGAAAAAATAGTGTTATGTGTCACTGAGAGAGGAAAACAGCTTGAAGAAGCCAGAAGTAGTGTAACTCAGCAACCTTGTATGGCCAGAGCGTTCAGTCTGGAAGACTGCTTTCTCTTTGAGACACTCGGCAGTGCTAGCACTACATGATTCCAGAAGGGCTCTCTGCAACCCTCCTCGTCGCCCTATCCAGTGTATCCACTGAAACTTTGTTTTGAGGGCCTGTCAGCTTCTTGCATGGGTACTAGATAAGAACATTTGTTTGGGGAAATTTTGAGCAACAAACAGAGGGAGCCTTTAGAAGCACCTGTGAGAAGTATCATATCAGCTGTCCTGTTGCTTGTACTTTTTGCTAGGCGGCTGCTTTTGGCCACTGTCAGACCCCAAGCACTGGACTGGATGGACCTTTGCTCTTCGCTTGTTGGAACTGAGATCTTTGTGCATTTTATTTTGCATTCTAAAATGAGAAGGACTTGAGTTGTTTGGGGCCTTCAGAAATTGCTATAGATTTTATTTACCTGAGCCTACTCATTTTTGTAGAGGAAACTGAGGCTTCTGCAGCCCTCCATTAAGTGATCTAAGTGACCAAAATGGTATTTTAATTGATGCAATGGTCTTAAGACATAATATAGGTGTCATGGTTTAAACCCAGCTGGCAACTAGAACCACACTAGAACTGCTCACTCACCCCCACCCCGCCAAGATGGGTTGGGAGAAGAGGGGAAAAAAAGGAGGGGAAAGGGAGAAAAAGAGAACTCTTGGGTGGAGATGAAGACAATTTAATAGAAACAATATCAGAAAAGGAAAAATAACAATAATAGTAACAACAACAATAATGACATGGGTCACTCTCACTGCCCAGTGAGTTGACACCTTCCTGAGCAGTGATTGCAGATTTGTGTCCCCTGGCTAACTCCTGTTTATATATAGTGAGCATGACGTCCGTGGTATGGAATATTTTGTTGGCCATTCCATCCTTCTGTCTATGCTTCTATGGGAAGCTGGAAAAGTCCTTGAATAGTGTAAACATCACTTAGCAACAACTAAAAACAATAGGTATTATTGACATTCCTTTCACAGCAATCACTAGAAAGAAAATTAACTCTTTCCCAGCTGAAACCAGGACAATAGGTGGGTGGTGGAAAAACAGGAGGACACAGTTCAGGAACTGCTTACTCCTAACAACCCCAGGAAGCTGCATTGTTTTGTGCAGGGTCTGATGCCATCTCTGAGGGTTTTCTGAAACTATCTAGTACTGCTTGTAGGACTCAGCTGTTGGTTTTTTGGGTTTTTTTTCCTGCTTTGTATTTTTGTTTAGTAAGGGGATGCTGGATGACACCCCCACCCCACCCCTCACTCCCCCCAGAAAAGGAAATTTTTATAGGCATTGCCTTGGTGAACCTATACTACTTCTGTTGAAATCCACACGTCCCCTTTTGGTCTCCTTTCCTATCCTGTTCTTGTTATTAATCATAGTTATCTTCTGCTGAGCATAAGGAAACTGGAGGCCTGATTTGGGGTACGTTGTGTTGACGATATTAGGCATTTTTTCTGTTGTATCAACCAAGTCTCGGCCTCTGAGGTATTTATCCTTGCAATTATCTGCAAGGTAGGCAACAGCTATTCCCCTCATTTTAAGACAGGGGGAGGAGAAGCTGAGGTAGGGGAAGCTTCAGTAGGTCAGGGCTTGAACTCAGATCTTCTAAATCTGGGGTAATTGTGCCTCCTCTCTGTTCCATCTTTAAAAAATAAAGCACATATGTTAGTTCTAAGAATCACTTTCATCTTTACTGTACTGCCTTCAGAAATTTTCAGTCATCCTAGCTGCACTGCAGTTGCCCACTAATAGTTGCACAAAGGCTGTTGCTTAGGCTCCCAGTTATAAAACATCGAGGAAAAATAGCAACGATTACAAGTTTAATATTAAAAGAAGCAATTTCATTTCCTTTCTGCAGTCATTGTAATTTTTTAATACTACCTGAAGAAGCAGAATCCCTTGTGCGTAGTGAATGGGGCGCATTTACCTTGATTTTAATTTCAGCCCCAGCCGTGCGGGGAGGCAGACCAGGGACTCCAGTGCAGGTCCAGGGCTTGGACCGCCTAACCCTTTTATATTTTTTATTCGCCTACCTAAACGGCTCGTTGTTTTTAAATTAAAACTGCAGGAGGGAAAGAGAAGATCCTAAAAGCTGCAAGGCTGTGCACAGGGATCGCTTCCAGGCGTCGGTACAGGAGAGGGGCGACCGTGAAGCACGGCAGAGCCTTCTCCCTGTCCGTTCCCGGCTCTGACAGGAATGTGGACTGAATTTGTGGAGCTTCCCACCCGGGAAGACTTCGCACCTCACCGCCTCCGGGCCTTCCCCAGCCCCTACCCGCCGCGCCGCCGCTTCCTTGCACTGGCCGCCTGCGAAGGGGCGGCTCGGAGGCCGCTTCCCCCTGCCTCCCCGCAGGGCAGCGCCTCTCTCCTCCCCGGCCCGCCTCTGGGACACCCGCTACCCCCCCGGCCGCCGCTCCCCGGGCCGCCCCTGCGCCGCCGTCCCGTCCCGCCGCGCCCCGGCTCCGCGGCCCGCCCTGAGGCGGGTGCCGGCGGCGGGGCGGCAGCGCCCCCTGCTGCGCCGCGGCGGCCGGACGCTGCCTGCGCGGGCCCCGCGGCCGCCGCCCCCGCCCCGGTACGGGCCCCGCGGTTCGCCCCGCGGGTCGGGGACGGGCAGCGAGAGTAGGTAGGGACAGAGCGGGAGCCCACCTGCCTCTGTCTCTGCGGCAGAGCCGTGGACGGGCTTGTCATCCCCGCTGTTTGCAGGTGGAACCCGCAGGGTCTCCCGGTGCAGTGGGACATACACGGTAACGGGCGCCTGTCTGACCTTGGCTGTGCTTCCTCGGCTGCGGCTGGTGCAGAAGGAGTGGACATTGGGGCAGTAACCACACACGATGCTTTGCACGTAATGGCAGGAGGGGCAGGTGTCTGAAATGTGCCTGGGAAAGAGTCTTTGTTGTTGATTTATCTGATGTTGGTGAGATGCACCAGTTAAGGTACATCTGCTGCTGTACCGTGCTAACATGCTCCTCACAGAGGCTCCCTGCTGGTGTCACTTGGGGAGGCTGGAGGATTTTTCACTATGAGGGCAGTGAGACACTGGAACAGGTTGCCCAGAGGAGCTGTGGATGCCCTGTCCCTGGAAGTGTTCAAGGCCAGGCTGGATGGGACTTTGAGCAACCTGGTCTAGTGGGAGGTGTCCCTGCCCAGGGCAGGGGGGTTGGAACTAGATGATCTTTAAGGTCACTTCCAACCTAAACCATTCTATGATTCTCTGATTCCCTTAGCCTGGGCAAGGGGTGGCTGCAGTACAGTGCTGGCAATAGACATGTAAAACACATCAGTCGGGAATTTCCGTGGGCTGGTCACCAGCTCCCCAAAGATGCTTTTGAGATGAGCTGCAAGCAGAGGCAGCCAAGACCTCTCAAGCAGATTAGGCTCCGTGAGGAAGCACATGGTGGGAAGGGCAGTTGTGTATTTGTGACATTTCAAGCAACCCCTCCACGCTTGAGCCTTGTTTTCCAGGCTTCCCCAGCCAGGGATCTGGCACTGACACACCCAGTGTGGACTGGAGGGGGGAGATGTTCCTCGCTGCTACTGCACACGAGGAGGCTGCTGACTGATGCCAGCTGCATGTGCAGGGAAGAAAAAAGCTGAAGCTGCCAGAAAAAAAAACCTGTAAGGAAGCAAACCTTCTACAAATTGGGAAAAGCATTCTGCTTTGACAGAATAAAAATAAAACCTGGAATGGGAAAGGAAAGGCATGAAAGAGTTAGTGACAAAATATCATGTACAGCTGGGGAGATGATGGTTTTATTGGTATTGCAGGGGGGAGGGAGAAGCTGAGAGGCAGTGAAAACACAATTTGGCCTAAAATTGAATTTCTCTGATAAGGAATTTCAGAAGCGGCTGCCTCATTCACTGTGCGGCCAAATAATCATATGCGCTTTAATAATCTTTATTTTACAGGAGTACGTTGCCAGGGCAACAGAGTGTAAGCAGGAGAACAGCACCTTGCAGATCACAAAGGCAAATCTGCAGAAAGAAATTTCAGCGAGTTTCTCTCTCCCTTTTGCAATGTAATGACGACTTATTTTTCATGCACTGATTTAATAATCTTATTGAAAGATCCTTTCCCTGTTTCTCTTATTCTTGTCTGTCTGAGCGTGGACAATGGCAAAAACCTGGAATTGTCAAGCCCACTGGGCTAAGCAAACTAACAGATGTAATATGTTTAGCATTTTTATGTAATTACTTTTTATTGCTATTTTACCCCTACTTCTATTCCTCCCTGGTTAGTTGCTGCTTCCTTTCCATTCTGGCCCAATCAGGTGATAGTAAGAGGCTGGGGGAGAGTTAGTAATTGACTGCATTAATCGGAAATTATTAGTTGAACGTATTTTCAAGGGTGGGGGTTGGTTGCAGAAATAGACCTTTTAGGAAGGGGTGAATTGAATTATGGTCAAGGCAATAATGAAGCCTCTAGGCTGTAAGCTGTAGAGGGGACAGTCATCTTCACAAAGGTTTTAGTGTTATTTATAATGGGCTCTGCTCTCTGGGTGAAAAACAATATGTTGCCCTACTGACATCCACTGGACGTGGGTGTCTCGATTAGCTGGTCTGAAAAATAAGCTGATTTGGTATGATTAAAAATGAGAACTTCTGAAGATCTTCAGTGTTGGTTAGATTGAGAGCAGGAACATTGATACCAAACCTTTGACAGGACGCAGTTTGTGACAAGTCTGTATCTTGTAAACATTTTGCCTCTTACTCTCTTTCCCAAGGGCCAGAGCTCAGGAAGTAAGCGTGGGAAAAGCAATAGTTATAGGCTGCAGAACAGGAGGTGGTGGGGGGAAAGGTTCTGTGAAATTAAATACAAAACCCGGTTTGTCTCACTGTGGCTGACAAATTCCAAGAAATTAAGAACAAAGGCTGTCACTTAAGCTCAGCTGTTCTGTTGTATTGCAGCTTGGCCAGGTCTCATGCAGGCACCAGGAAGCAGCAGAGCATCTGAATATGTGGGTTTGGTACGCTGACATGGCAAGGCTGTGGAGAAAGCCGTAGGGATGGGGTTTTGCAACCTTATCTGAGAATGTCATGCTTTCTGTGGTTTGAATTCAGGCGTATCACTGTTACTGAAATGAAACCTTTTTTCAGAAAACTAGTTCTTTAAAAGCTAGTACGTAGGTTTATGTATTCTGCATCCCATGAAATAATTAGTATATATAAAAGCCAAGTAGCATTTTCACTACAAGATTACTTCCTGCAAAATATTACTGTTTTTCTCTCAGTTAACATCCACCAAATTACTCTGAATGTGGGATGTTCCTTGAACTAGGATTTCACAGAGCAGTAAAAACTGGTCTGAGGCATATTGCAGAATTTGCTGCAAGCTGGTTTGAGAATTGTGTAGTTCTTCTGCAGGGAGCAATA
>QJSC01029205.1:1363862-1445131 GCA_003697955.1 Calidris pygmaea
GGGGGGGGGGGTAGGGAGAGGGGATGAACACAAAAGCTTGGGTGCAAGATTACCAGCCTTACTTGTCTTTTTTTCCTAAGAACCTGGAATCTGCTTCATCTTGGAAATATTCTATTTTTTTTTTTTAAATAATAATGCTTCTTTGGGCTCCTGTAATTTGACAAGTTAATTTAGACAGACTTTAGGCTTTTGGAAACAGGTCTATTCAGAAAAGGATTGTTTTATTTCTGTAGATATATATAGAGAAGCTATGGTGAAAAGTCCCTCTGTTTCTACCTTTATATTATCACTAAAGCTAGGAAATGAAGAACCCTGTTGTTTTGACAGTGGCTGAGGAAAGATCTTACCCTTCCAATGTCTTCAGATAGCTGGAGACAAAGTTGCAGTGGCCTGAGGAAAGCCAAGCAGTTTCTGGAAATCTCAAATAAGGTTGACAATGCAAGATATATCCTTCATTCAGATTTAGATGAAGTCCACTTACATGCTGCTTTGACTGATGTTTAGGCATTTTTATTTTTATTTTTTGGTATTAGCTGGCATCTCTTAGATCCAACAGCTCTTCTCTTCTAAACTATATCCAAGTAAATCTTCACAATTTTTTTCTTCTGTGCAGAACCACGTTTCACAGAAATGTGGTACATCGTTTTAAAATATATCTATATATCTAGTAAAAGCAGGCTTCTTCTGTGAAGCCTACAGGATGGTAGCTGGCTACAACCAGGCTGGACCACAACAAGAACTGTGGGGCAAGGTAATGAATTGCTGACTGCCAAACACTGGAAAATATTTCCTTTTTTTTGTTGGCTTAGGAGAACTGCGTTGACTTCTTAAAGCAATACTGGACAAGAAGAATGTTTGCTGGAGCTTCCTCTACACTTTTTAAACATTTTTTTTTCTATTTTAATCATAATAACTTTTAAAATGTAGAAAGTCAAAAGGATTATTATTTGTTCTTTGTAAGAATCGATGGGCAAGCTCAAAGTTTGAAGCAAGATGGCAGAATCTGTACTTGCTGTAGGTGGAACAGTAGTTATTCACCATTCGCAGATCACACTATCAGTGTCTTTGCACTCATTTTTCTATTTTCCTTAGTAGTGATAGGATAAAATTTTGGTAAGAAATTGAAGCCCAGCTGCTTAAATACCCATGATATTTCTAGCACAAAAATCTGGGCAATTTACTTTCCCCTTCCTGCTAGTTTGTATCCTGCTGCCTTTTGAAATGGAAACTCTTCTGACCCTATAACCCCTGTGTTACTCTGAATAAAACTCTTTTTAATTGTGTTTTGAAGGAGCATGCAGGGAGCTCCCACACTACTAATCAGCTTTGCTGGTTTGGATATGTATCTCCAGGATTCATGGTGGCAGAATAACTTGATATAATTGCAGCTCTGCATCAGTGATTTAATGCTTATGAACTTTAAAGGTACAGGTCTTCATTTCTATCTGTGTATTATAACACTGTGAGACCAGCTCCTCTTGTCTGTGCTCTTGTCTACCTGGTGAACTGTGGGATGACATGAGCAGGCATTGCATGCTCTTTGGGGTGACTGGAGGCCACACAACGGTGTTTGAGGAGTGAGCAACCTGTGCTAACACACTGCTGCTTGGCAGGGCTTGTTAGTTTGGGCATTAGCATGGTGACAGCTTTTGGATGAGACCTTTCATACTTTTTTGTTTGCAACGTATGATGTGGAAATGCAGACTATCTTTATTGCCTGATACCTTCTCACACAATTTATAAAAATCCCACCCAACCTATTTTAGCCAGAATCTGAGTTTTGTACTGGTCAAAAGTAGGTCTGGCTCATTTAAATGAAAGTTTAATAATTAGAACTATCTATAAGCTGTTTGAGGGCATTTACAGCTTTGATTTGAAGCATTGAACAGGTGCCTTCCAGTGCCAAAACTTCAGCAGCTATGACAGACTGTCCTGCTAAAATATGCCTCCTTTGTATTAGGAAGATGGCAGTGAATCAATTTAAACTCATGCACAAAGCTATCACTTTGGCAGATACTCACACATTTTACCCCTGTTCCTTATATTGTTTGCCTTTTCATCTTTCTCAGAAAGCATAAACATTGCTTTAGCTTCTTTACATTTTAGTATAAATGTATTAAACATTGAGGTTTGCCCCAGATGGAACCTGTAGGCAGTCCGTACGCAGAGTTGCCTTCAATTTGCAGACGTTTGTTCATAGCTCTGCTAATGTGCCTCTGTTTGGCCTTCAGCATTCCAAAAGTAGGAATGCCACTTAACCCGAGTCCTGGCTTCCCGTTACTGTTTGATCAGTAACAGTAATGCAGTAACTGCCTCGGACAAATGACTATACTAAGAACACTCCCAATTGCCCTGTAATAAAACTGCTATCCTCCCTGAAAGCGAAGATGAGGATAGAAAGGGCAAGTATGATTGGAAGGTCAACAAGTTTGAGCACTGACAGAATGAAAGAAACAAATTATAACGCTGAGGACATGATGCTGAAAATGCCCTGTGTCTAATTCTTGGCTTAGCTAGAGCCAAGGTGTGTTAGCTCGAGTGTCTCCCTGCCCTAGTTCCACGAAAGAGGATGCAGAATCTCAGCATCCTTGCAACCTCTGGGTGGCTGATTATTTATATGTTAAACTTCAGTACTGGAGATCATTCTCAAGGAAATTCAATGCAGTGCGCCAGCGAGGCTTCCAGGCTTCAGTCTCCTTTTCCTGGCCTAATGTGCCTGGTATAGATCCCATCATGCGCTGGCCCATCAAGGCTTAGAGTGCACCCTCCTCTTGTTAGACTTGCATCAGAATTTGTCTCTTAACGAGGTGCAAGGAGGAACTTTATTCACTGTGCCCTCAAATGAGGAGGGAAAATAAAAGCACTTTACACCTTCAGTTTTCTGTCATCTTGTCCATTTGTCCCAAAGAGGACAGTCCAGCAGAGCTGACTGCCATGCCTCATCCCACCGGTACCAGAACTGGGAGAACAGTCTGCTAGCTAAAGCAGCCAACTTGGGGAAGTCCTGTTTTATTTGTTTTGGCTAAACCTTTTACTTGCTGGTGTAAAATAAGGATAAAAGCAAACTTTGGGGATCTTTTGCCATCTCACATTTTTGCTGACCCTGAGCTCTTTTAAATCATGAGAATTTTTAAAGGCTGTTTGCCTTTTGGATTTGAAACCATTACTATTCTGATATTTTTAGTTGTAAGGTTGTTTAATTTTTTCTGTTGGAAACCTACAAATCAATCTTTATATCTGCACAACAGTCTTGCATTACCTGTATGTTTTTGGGACCCAAAGTCTAAACAAAAACTCTGCTGATACTGGGCTGCTGGGTGGTTGTACCTGTGAAACAAAGCGTGGATGGGCTTTGAAGAAGCCTTATGGTGTGCCCAAGTGTACATCTGAGGAGCAGAGGGATTGAGTTTCTTTTGGGAAGGTGGCGGTTGGAGAAAGAGGCATCAGCTGGTGGAAACAGAACTGTAACACAAAAAAGATTTGCAAGAATAGACATGTTGCCTTGGCTTGCCTGCCCTGTGGGATGCCAGCGCCCGTGCCTGCCCAATTCACACCCAGGGCTGGTGTCACTCACTGCCTTGCACATCCTGAGCAAGTGCCGCGGCTGTCGGGGCACTGGCTCTTCTGGAACGAGCCTCTCAGTCTGCTCGGTTGCAGCCGTGTCATTTCTCTAAGTTATTCAGTGCTCATTGGAGTAATGGCTTGAACTTGACTGCTTTATGTTCCAGGTACTACTTTGACCCTTGGGCTATAACATCAGCCCAGTGATTATTCAGTTTCTTTTATGAAGTGCCTCAGCGCCAACAGGAAAGAGTGCAAGACATCCCTGTGCAGCCTGATGTTCAGAGTGCTCATCTGGGATGTACGAACATGGCAGTACAGGGCTTGGACATAGATCTTTTGCTGTCCCATGGTAGCTGTGACTGGTTTGATAATGCGGGATTTTCTGCAGTAGCAATTAAAGCCATAACCTTTGGGCTTATATTTTTTTTTTCTTTTTTGCATTTGTTTACACAGGTAGATCATTTAAAAGCTTGATCTTTTTTGTTTTATTACCCCAAAGCATGCATGAAGTACTGTAGTACATATCTTTATTTCTAAATGTGAAGTGTCGGAACAAATGAGTTTAAAACAACTTGTTGTACAGACTGTAGTTTGGGAAATTTCATGGGGAAAATAATTCCTGCAGAGAAAATGTCTTGGTGATTACTCCAGCAGGAACTGTGGAAATCTGTGCAAAGCTGGGTCAGGTAGAGTTTAGAGCTGGTTAGACAGCAGTCCCCTTCAAGCTGAAAGAGGAGCTCATCCATGCTTTTGTTTACACATGCAGAGAGGGATTCACTTTATGTAAAGGAATATCCAAAACTTGATGATAATAACAGAGAAATGAGATCTTCTTATTGTGATATTCTTACCACAAAAGCGTGGACCCGGAATGTGATTTCCTAATGATCAGAACTGTTGAAACTATTTCTGTGGCATTGCTCTTAGGAAATGTTTTCTGAATCGAATTTTTCCCGGGGTATCCTGTAGAACTTGCTGTCCATTTCAAGAACACCTCCTTAAATGAGGCATTCACAGATAACTTGCTGTTCCCTGTTGGACGATTACTGCCCAACAGGAAGTAGGTCTCGTTTGGGGCAGGATGGAAGCATCCGGTTTCTGAAGTCACAGAATCACAGAATGGTTTGGGTTGGAAGGGACACTTAAAGATCGTCTAGTCCAGCCCCTCTGCCATGAGCAGGGACATCTTTCACTTGATCAAGTTGCTCGAAGCCCCATCCAACCAGACTTTGAACACTTCCAGGGATAAAGCATCCACAACTTCTCTGGGCAACCTGTTCCAGTGTCTTGCCACCCTCATCATCACCATGCTTGGTCTATTCAAGAGCTGCAGAATTACTCTGATAATTCATGGTACTGAGTTCAGGATACTTTTCCATCAGTTGCAACTGAAGGAGAGACAGTGGCTGTCAGGGAATTTTGACTACGTGGTATGAAAACCTTGCAGGTCAGTTGGAGAGTAATGTGTCACACACTTCCCGTTTTGATGCACTAGTCAGGAAGAGTGCAAAAGATAAAGATCAGTGGCAAAGTGTGGTTAGGTGGATCAATAAACCACAGGATGTTTTGGATTCTGGAGCAGTAAGAAACGGTGTGACTATATATGGGAGGCATTGAAAGGATCTCCCAGAGAGACCAGCACCTGGGGCCTGTTCACATGCCTGAACGTAGGTATGAAACTGAAAAGTAAAGAAATGGTAGCATAAAGCCTCAAACTGAATCGGCAAGGCCACAGAAAAGTGGATGGGGGAAAAAAAAAGAACTGGGACAACATCACATCCTTAAAAATACTTACTGTGAAGGGAGAAGTCTGTCTTTGCTGAGGCTTTGCCCTTTACTGTATTGGACGACTGAAGTAAAAAAGGCTCATAACCTAAAATATTACATTCTTTCCCTCTGCTCTGTTCCTAGATTAACTCTTACTGATGTTCTAATTTTAAACAGATGTCTCTAGTGAAAGAAAGCGGTGATTCAGTTATGCATTGGCCAGTTTCATGTTCTGGCTAGAGATGGAGTAACATACATTGTTTCCTGTGAAGATACCAGAGATCCAATTTGTGACTGATTAAACTGAGTGGTGGCCAATAACCAATGTATTTCTTGAAAGTTACCAGCCCTTTCATGGAGGGAAAACCCATGCTAGGGTGTTCTTTTGCTTTGTAAGAGGTGACTAGCATTTACACTTGCCAGCCTTTGCTAGTACTGCTGTTACTTAGGGTAACAGATAATAGTTCAAAGGAGAGGCTCTGGAATTTTGTCACTTTTGCCGTAAAGTTTAAGAGAAGATAATTTTAGAGTAAAAAAGAAGCTGCCCCTGCATTCAGCTGGGATTCAGAATGACATTGATGCAGTTGCAAAGAAGCCACAAGCTGTTGGAGTGTTGCCTGTGATATGGTTGATGTGTAGCAGCTGAACTGGCAAGACCTCATGAGGAATTTTATCTCTAAGAGCTCTTTAGTGAAACCAAAACCTACCAGAACAAAAATCTTCCAGTCCTTTTAAGCAGAGTTCTAGTTAAACTGCTTAGTAGTTTGTGAATTGAGGTGATTGTACTAATTGGATGTTAGACAGAGGGCTGATTGAGTTCACATCTCATGGTTGGAAATCACGAGTAGTGAAAGCTTAATTCACCATGCCATTATCACATCACCTTCTGTTTCAGAAGTCACTGGCCTTTGTTCACATTAGACTCAAATTCATGTCTTTATGTAGACTGCTTCAAATAGCCTGGGATCCGGGCACTTCTTTTGAGGCCAAGACAGATGGAGGAATTTGGACCTCCATACCCATGAGCTGAGCAGAGCCCTGTTTGGCATAAGAGCAGTAACTGTCACGTGTGTTCCCTGAACAAGTGTCTCATGCTGGCAGTGGACCAGGGAGGAGGTAGAGAGTGTTCCCTAATCGCTT
Source organism: Calidris pygmaea (assembly GCA_003697955.1). Lineage (NCBI taxonomy): Eukaryota > Metazoa > Chordata > Aves > Charadriiformes > Scolopacidae > Calidris > Calidris pygmaea. The sequence goes on from QJSC01029205.1 coordinate 1,370,334, forward strand.
CTCTGCTGATAGAGCCCTCTGGTCACTCAGATCGTGGGATGTATCATTCATATCCACTCTTAAAGCAGGAGGTTCTCCAAGGGTCTGCCTGCAGGGTGTGTGTTTCTTACGCCCGTTGCACTGCAGTCATAAGCAGCAGCATCTGCTCTGGTTACAGGCACGTCTGCCTCCTACAGCAGGGTGGTCCTGTATCTCTCTCACGCTGTTTCCCTTTGGCTCTTCTACAGTAGACAGACGTAGGTAATTGCATTTTTTTCTTTTCTGGAGTTCAGCACATAGGTTTACTTGCATGTGAAGTTGAAAACAGGCTTTATACTTTGGAACCAAAGCACCAGTTCACTGGAGATCTCTAAGTCTCCTAGTCTGAAAACCAGCATGTTGCATTCTCTTTCTGTACAGCTGCAAGATCACTGTCTTGTTCTGCTGCCTAGGCAAAGGTCCTCTGAACAAGGGCTTTCTTTCGGTTGGGGCATCAGCTAAAGAAAACACAACACTTGGCAAAATTGTCTGCTCAGAGTGATACCAGAGCAGTAGCTAGTCTGCATCTGCGACATCGTTAGGAGCTGCACTCCTCTAGGAACTGCCATATAGTTCACTGACCTGAACAATAAAAATCCCAGTTTGTCAGTACCAATGGGCAAGAGAACATTTCCAAATAGTCTGTTGGAGCCATACAACTATCCTCATAATGGGAGCACTCTCTCCATGGCCACAGACTACCAAAACCCGAGTCATCTTTGCCTCCTTCTGAAGACTCTTTCAGAGAGCATTTGCCATCCATGCCTCTGCCTCATTGTAACCAGGTACCAGATGGCTTAAAAACCTGTGTATGCTCCTGTAGATGTTGTTAAACATCATTATCTGCTCAGTAGCCTTACACATGGTGGCACCTGTAGGATGAATAGGATGAAATAATAAATTCCTAAGAACAATGGCTTCAGGTATACTGCTTTTCTTTGTTGGTCCTGATCACAAGGAAATTAGTTCTATGAAAAAAACCCTGCTTTGAAAGATGAGTTTGTTGTTTTCTCTTTGTCAAATGAATTTTATGTGAACTGAGAAGAGATAATAAGGTTTTATTTGTCTGTGTTTTGTTGGGTTTTTAAAAATTGGGTTTGGTCCATCTTTTCCTTGCTACTTAGCTCTTCCAGCTGAGGAAATCCACAGTAATTTTCCATAATGCTTTTCATAGCACCTTTCTTTGTTGACTATTTTGTTTATTGGATTTCTTATTTAAAATCTGTTTCCTTATGGCTTTCTCTTTAATTTCCTCTTCTCTAGCAGGGCTGCATGAAGGTAAGCTGAGTCCCAAAGCTATGCTATCCTAAGTTCTGGTATTTTATATATATAAAACTTCAGGGCTGATGGCAACGATACCTGGGATTATTTATGGGTTTTCATAAAAAAGAAAGAGGAAAATACAGAATTGCATGGCTTCTCTCTTCCTTCCCCTTTTCCCAACCCCCTCCCCACAGAGGAGTTTAATTTTAAATGATAAATGTGGAAATTAGAGACCGTCGAGAAAATCCAATTTGGTGAGGAGTTTTAAAAATCCCATAATAAACGCAGAGTGAAATGTATGATTTAATGCGGGGCGCCAATGGCTGCTATTATGTGCTATTAGCAAATCGGGGTTGAGAGTGAATCTTTATCACTTGGTGAGTGCGGGCTAGGCCTGCCTTTGCTTCTGCTATTGATTTGTAGCCGCTTGTCATAATGACATCGGGAAGCAATGAATGGAAGATGTGCTTTTGATAGGATTGAAGGGGTGCAAAGGGGGGAGAAAAAATTCAGCAAGTTTTCTATCTCTTCTGCCTGATTAGATTTTTTTCTTCTTTTAAGAGCTTTCACATTCCAATAAAAATGCTAAATCAGCTCTGAAGCAGAATTGTTAGGGAGTAAATAGCTAGTCACATTTAAAGGAGGAAAAGATCTGACTTTACAGCTCTGACTTTACAGCAGTGGATGAATCTAAAGAATATTTCTGGCTCCACAAAAATCGCGGTAGTGGGTGGCGTGAGGGTGTTTGAGAGCTGGGCAAGAGCACCTGCACTGGTGGCTGTGCAGCCAGTCAGACCCAGATAGGTGCCGTGTGCTGATGTGGGTGCATGAGATGGCTCATCAGAATGCATGAGAATTAAATCTCTGAAGGGTCTTTATTTAAGAGGAGGAGTGTATGTTTCTTGTGCCTGAAATGAAAAACCCAGACTTTGCTTTATAGCAGCAACTAATAAAGGTCTCTGTTGCATCTGGCAAAGGAAGATTTTTGTCACTTTAATTATAGGCATTTCTCATCAAAAACCTAAACCGGGGTTTGACAGAAGGGAATATAATTGCTGCACTGTTTGGAGAATGCAGCGTGCCTGTACTGAGGGTTCTCTGGAAGATAGGTTCATAGGAAACAAGAAGAGACTTACTACCCAGCCATGGGTCTGGTGCACATGGTGAATGAGACAAAATCCATGTATGCTCAGGAGTGTATCTGTGTATGAGTCTACTTGTGGTTGTCCCCGTGAATTTGCATTTCTGATCAGTAGATCTACACCATTTTAATTTCCTGCCTCTCGATCATTCTGTTCTCCCTGGGAAGGAGGTCCTGCATGTGTCCTGAGGAGCAGAGCTCTGCTTTGAGTTCCCTCTTATGAAAGTCCATACACATCTCTCATTGTTATTGTTGTTGTTGTTATTATTACTCTGGTCAGCTGTGCTGAAGAGCTCTAGACTGAGTAAGGGCTGTGACTCTGATATTCAGGTCCTCCCTTTTGGCCTAACCAGCCTCAGCTACTTTTATTTACAAAAAGCTTCACAGTACAGCCGAATGAACCTGGTTTCCAGGGCTCACTGTCAAGAGTATGAAATGGCAGATTAGAAATCAATGTAGAGAGTCCAAGAGCCTACTTCATCATTCAGGAGAAAGAAATACAGTATTTCTAGTCTGAGCCTTGCACTCATTAAAATCACATCCTTTAAAAAACCCTTTAAATTAAAACAATGATCGGTGGGGATGGGGAGAATTTCATGCAGAGGGAGATTTCCAAAGACAGACCGGCTGAAGGCATTGTGCAGATTTAACATGGTGTTTACCATACTGCCCACTGGCCTTACTGGGGCACTCCAGGTGTGTGCAGTCCTTGTGCTCAGGAAAGCTTCTGTAGAAGGAATGCCTTTTGGAGACAGCACAGAGAAAGAGTAGAAAAAATCCAGCAATTACATAGATATGGGAAAATTGTGCAGCTCTTTTGAGTATGACATCTAACATATGATCTAGGTGGCAGGAGGAGTGATGGAAGAGATATCAAGCAAAGATGAATTACTTTTGTCATAGGTGTATTAAGTTGATGGCTGGACTTTCAGTTGCCGAGAATTGCATTTAAAGAAGGGAGCCTACAGAGATATGTTTATATCCCCAGTATTTTATAATATTTAGCAAGGTCAGAGTAGAATATGATTACGACATTTCTGATATCTGACTTGCAGAAGAGCTATAGGGCCATTATATATTTTTGCTTGTAAGTGGTTGGCTTATTATTTATGCTTCTGACTTTCCATAGAGCAGAAACTTACTAGCCAGTGTTTTGAATTTTTTAATAAGTATCTTTTTCTATCTTTCCTAGCAGATTCATGCTTTTCCTTATTTGAAATGGCTATTCTTTCTGGTAGGATGCCTCAATGCCTTTGTGAACTAAGGCATTGAAAGCAATTTGTGTCCTAAGTAAAGATGGTCTTATTCCACTTGAAGGTAAAGTGTCTCTGATAATTGGATCCACCATTTTCCATTGACTCCAGTGAGACCAGTGCCAGAGGCTGTTCATCTTTTGGACACGTCTCAGCAATCAAATTCACACTTGTGCAGCACAAGCTTGAGACTGTCAGCAGATGTCTGAAATCTGGCATACCTTCTTGCACACCTGCAAGCTTTGCTGAAGGTTTTGCTATAAAAAACACTTGTAGGAAATGTTTCTGTGCTTGTTTGTTTCCACTGTGGAAATGGACACTTGATTTCTAGTATGAACCTGTTAGGTCTTCCACCTCTACGTTATCAATGAGGTTTGATCCTCAGACCTTCAGATTCCAGTTTGGATTGCTATTATGTTTACTACCTGAATGAAAGTCTATTTTTCCTTTACATGTAGGGCAGCTGCTGGATAGGAACATGGTGGTTTTGTCTGTGCTGCAATGAGGTGTGTTTCAGAGTGGCAGGGTGCTCTCGGTGCAGAACACTGGAATGCCTCTGAAGGTGGGAGGGGGGAATGGCAGCATTGGCTGCAGTGGCTGTGATTGGCATAAGCTGGTCCCTTGAAATGGACTGGCATCATTCACTCAGTCAGAGTTCATACTGGCAGCTCTGCTCGGAGCCACCTTGTGTAACCTGATTGCTGCAACAGAAATAAAAATAAGAGGATTCCATCAAGAATTCGCTTGCTTAAAAGTGCTTATGGTGCACCACATGTCAAACTATCACTTCTTCACTGCTGCAAACTTAGATTTTTCACTTCACACAAAACACACTGTGTAGTTGGTCCTTCTTTCTTGTTCAGAGTTAGTGAGATGAAGCTGAACCTGAGTGCAAGCCTGGTGGAATAGATTTTAGGCCAAAATAAATGCTGTTTTAAATATACAATTTTGAATTTGGAGTTGAGCTTTGATACTCTCATAGAAAGTCCATCTTTGACCTGTTACTGGATTTTACTGACTTGAGACCACAAACTAATTTTGGGATGGAGGAATGTGTTATTCCTCAATGGAGTGGAGAAGGAACTATTGCCTACTGTGCCGTGTTTTTTCTAAATTTTGTTGATGTTCCTGAAGCCTGGGCATATTACAGTAAGTAATAGCTGAAGAATTAATGGGTAGAGCTCAGAGGAAGCAGTTGAAAATGCATGATGAATGAGGCTGGTGCATAGACCTTTGATTCACCTTCACATTGTGTGGTATAATAGGAAATATGCTAAAAGATATTAATGTTGCACAATGAAGTGTCCAAATATAAAGAAATACCTAAATATGAGATGTTCCCAATCAGAATCTCATTACATGCTTCTGCCACTGCCCCATCTAGGACTGGTCTTGCTCCCATTAAAGTTTCTCCCTGCCATCCGAGGTTGGGTGGGAGGGCTGCGCTCCCCTCCTTGCTGGTTCTGTCTCCCTGGCTCACCAACACCTCATGGTGGGCAGAATGTGCACCACAACGCCCACCCTGGTCTTGCTCTTTGCCAGCTGTCCAGCACAGGTGGGGAATAAGGCCCAGGACTTGAGGACATAATTGAGACATATGTGAAGGGATAGTATGATGTGCACACAGTCTGTCTTCATCATTTCTGAGCCCTGAGTATACATCTGACCTTCTTTAATACTAATCTGATTGGTATTTCTGTGGTTGGCTGTTTGTGTTGGTGGACATTAAGAAAAGAATTTGCTTTCTCTATTCTACCCTGAACTAGAAGCAAGCAGCCACCAGAAGAGGGAATGTACCTGTGAGTGTGCAATGGGGAGCAGAGAGACCATCCAGGAGATGTTTCTGGAACTGTATTTCATTCTGTCCTTGTTCTAAATGTTATATTGCACCTTGGTCGCTCTTTTGCAGTTTTCCAACTTCCCAGGGAGGCTTCATGCTACGTTCAGTAGATAAGTCCTTCATCCCACGTTGGGATAGTCAATACAATATGCTTCCATTTAGAACATGAAATGAACACACTTGTTTAAAAGCAACCTCTTCACCATCTACACATGTTGTAACTGCAGTTTAGCCTTCTGCTGAATCCTGATAGATTGCACCTGAATGTAAATTCCTTCTGCGCCGTTACTTTTCAAGATATGTTTATTCACTGTAGTAATAAAGCTATTGTGAAAAAAGGAGCAGAAAAGTTGCAAAGAGCCCACATACGTATTTTATAAAATTAAGAACTGAAAACAAAAAAAAACAAGATTAGATGTTTATGATTTGCCAATTAAAGATGCTAACTGTAGATACAGGAGACATTCTGGGTAGTAATGAGAATTTTGCCTGTCACAGAAGAGGCAGTTTTTATGTAATTCTAGATTTACCTTTTTTGAGTTACACTTTCAAATCACAGTTTTGAATAATGTTGATTTGACAGTAAAAATAAAGTTAGATGAGAATTTAGGAAGGGTAATCTTTTGAGAAGCTCTGCCACATCAGTCACTTTTATAATCAGAAAAAGCAGAAGAAATGCCCTGCCCGCTCCATCTAGTCCAGTATTCTCTGTCTAGCAGTGGCAGGAGAAGTGCTGTCTGGGAAAAGTCCTTGAACCCAGATACCTTCAGCAGCAGATTCCCCCTAGTGTGCAGAGTCGTGAGGTTCAGGATATTGCAAGGTGCATCCCTGCTGATTCCTTGCACTTGCTGAGTTCCTGACACTTGTGGTCTACTAGCTAGTCATTTGTTCTTCCTGCTGAGATGAGGATTTTGTGTTATTTTGCTTATTTATAACTTCTTCCACCATTCCTTGGATTTTTAAAACATACTAAAGAATTGGGACCCCTAAGTATTTCCAGTAAGTGGGTGATAAATACTCCAATTTTACTCAAGTTCTTTGTTCTTCCCTAAACTGTTATGTGATAGATCCAGGTCATAAAGAAAGCACAGGACAGAGTTCAAAGTAGGATCCAAGCCTTTTGACCTCCAGTAGATGTACAAGACTGTCTGTCTTCAAAGGCAATGTGTTGTTTTCTTAGTTATGTGATACAGGAGGAAAATTATTTATTGCAAGATGTTAAAACCAGGCCAGACATAGTTGTGCTACGGTCTCATGTCTGGTTTCTCCCTTCTCGGGTATAAACCAGTGCTCAATGTCACAAGCTGCTATCCTACTGGAAATAGCAGCATACTTGCCACGGAAATTCAATGCAAACTCTTGAGGTGTCTTAGGCTGCTTTTTTGCTGCAGACAAAATAGAAGGGATTACCACCTGACCTGTTCTTGTTCAAGAGCGTCTGTTGACTATGAATCAGAAAGGGTCGGACTCTTTAGGGATCTGTCTCACCTCTCAAGAGCAAGTAGTTTCAGCGTGCTTGTACAAACAGAACAGATTATTTCTGTGGGCGTGAATGAAACGGTGGGAGCCCTTTGCTAAATGGGAAGTGCTATTTTGGTCCAGTCTTTCGTGGTGTTTGATAATAAGATAACAACCTGATTCTCTGCATTTATTTATGAAAGTAAATGGACGCTAGGAATCAACTTTGGAAAGCTTTTGGTGCTAATGCGATATTGCTTCTAGAAAGATTGCTCATGTGATACTTCTAAAAAGATGAATCAGCAAAAGTACAAAAGGCAGTGTGCCAAACTGGGTTTTGTCTTGTCCTGTTGGCTCTTAGGTGCAAATTTTATGATAGCGGTAGAGGAGGCTGATATGACAACAGCTTTCAAATATGAAGAAGCTGCTGCCAAGGGGAAGAGAATAATCTGTTTTCTATGTTTAAGAATTAATGGCTTAAATAGCAACTAGGTTAGATCAGCAGCCCTGAACCTGAAGTCCATGGACTCCTGGGGTTCTTCTGAAAGCTCTCTGGCCCATCTGTCTGTAAGTGTTAGCAGACGTGCATTCTCCAGTTAAGTGTAACTATTCATATTGTGAACAGTTTCATATGTAGATTTTGGTTGTCATTTTTCAGGAACAAGGCTGAGCAAGTTTCTGAGCAACCTGATCTGATTAGACCTGCTCTGAGCAGGGTATTAGACTAGACTATGATTTTTGTGCTACATGTTTTCTGGGAGCTCAGAGACATCTTTTTGCAAAGGGGTAGGGAGAGGCCAACTTTGGGCCTTCTTTGTCCCTACTCATCGCAGGGGGCTTGGACTGGATGACCTTTAAAGGTCCCTTCCAACCCCAACCGTTCTGTGATTCTATAATTTGCACGTTTTGCCCCAAGGGTACTCAGATTATGTGGCCCATGGCATGACTTTGATCCGTCTGATGCAAGTTGCACCAACTTCTAATGACTATTTAGGTCCCTGTAAGCTGAGACATATTGATTGCACTAATCTCTTCTTTTGTTCTGTGACAAAGGCAAAGTAGCACAAGTCTAGCTTGACCTTGTATGTAGGACTATGTGTAAAATAAACCAAGGCTGAAGACAAAAGACACTAGTGAAACCTGGGCATCTTTAAGTTTAGAGAATTATTTGGGCTTGTAAAGGGCATTTTGGGGGTGTGTCTATTTCCGTAATTGGCATTGATATAATTCCAGTTCCAAAGACCTTTAAATGTGAATGTTGGAGGGAGAAATTGGCACATGGAATTTCTTTTCTGGCAGCTAGATAAGGAGGAGGAGGAAGAATAATTACTGTGCCATCATCTTTAGACCTTGATGGGACCCTGCATTACCTATGGTGTTACTGTTCCCCACTGGTCTTGCTGTAGCCAAAAGGAGAGGAAGCTACACACACTGTCAATACATGGGGGAGCTAAAGCTTTAGACGTTTCCTCTCACCTAACGTTTGCTTTACTCCTTGTGTTCCTTTACTTTGTATTTCATTAATCTGGTATAAACCTGGACATAGAAACTTCTAAAACAGCAGTGGCAAGGTGAAGCAATGGAATGCCAAACCATAGCATAATTTTGGTAGGACTTTGTCAAGAGACTGAAGCTGTGCGTTACCTGAACTGTATTTTCCCTCTGTCCCTCTTTTATATTCTTTGCTTTGGTTTAAAAGGGAGGAGGGGAGAGCAGACTTCAACAGTAGCTTCTAAAACTGTCTCTCTTCTTTCAGTAAGTACAGGTGATACATCTTTGGTAGCTCCTAAAAGCACATTGATCATTTTCAATTTGGAAGCTTTTATATAATAACACTTTGTTTGTTATAGAAGACAAGTTTGGAGATGCTTATTGAGTTACTGTCTGTTAGAAAAGAGTCTTACAGGTTCTCCATTATGCTGGGGATCCAAAGCTCTGTCCCACTGCATGTGAACCCCTCTAGTCCCCAGCAGCAGCTAGGCTCTGGTTCCAAACCAGGCTATCTGAAGCTCTGCTCAGAGTTTCTTAAAATCCTCAGCAAAGATGAGAACTCTCAGACAATAGCAATATAGGAAAATGATGGATTGGATAAATCAGGAGTTGACTTAATAATGATCTTTTTAACAAGATGCAGACAAATTCCTCTGCAGGCAGTTATAAGGCAGCCTGTCCACTGCCAAATGTTCTTTCTAATTCTCTCATTAAAAAAAAAAACACCAAACCTTATGTTACATCATAAAGCACAGCTGCCTTTGCAGCAATGGCATCCAAGGACTAATCAGGTGCTGTGGAAAGTATTGTCTTATTGTTGTGTATTTTTCAGGTTAGTTTATTTCTGTCCTCACAATATAAACATTTAAATATTCATGGTCTTTGCTGTAGACCCCTTCTTCAGAAACTAAGGGTGCAGTTTCTGGAGCCATTTAAGCCTGGATAACTGGCCATGCTAAAAGGGAGAGTTCCATCCCTCCCATGTTCCCTTCCCAGCCTTGAAATTTGTTCTTGCCCCTCCGTTGTACTGGCACTAGTGCTCTGTCAGCTGCCCCATGAGCTAGATCAGAGAGGCAGTCAGGGTGAGAACCGATGTGGGGTAATGTTACGTGGGAGATGGCAGGACATCCCCCTCCTCCTCCTTGGAAGTTATCCGGGCATATTAGGTTAAACCCATGGTAAAACCACAGCGTGATACTTGATGAAGGGTGCAGGATGCTCAGTATTCAGTGCTTTGGGATGGAGGGACAGCAAGGTGGTCTCTAAGCTCTTTTCAGTGCACAAGGATTGTGGTGTTAAAGCTAACAGGCAGCATGACAGCCATACATCACGTTAGCGAACAGAGCACTCGCCCCCACGTGCTCTATTGGGAGGCAATGGTTCTGTGGGACATGTGCCAGGCACTTCGCGAGCATCCTGTGACCATATATCTGGTTGGGCAGGCAGGAGGAGTGTGTTTAAGCAGTAGCCTCACTTGCAGGCTTCCGGGATGACAAATATTCCTTAGAGGAGTCCATTAAAGTAAAATAAACCCATCTTAATGTACGTAGGGAACATATATAACAAAATATATGAAGCACATGTGTATATTTGCTGTATTTAAAACCTGAATTTGTGAGAATGGCATAGCATCTACTTTGTAAATTCAGAGCTGCTCAGTGGGACACAGTGTTCCTTGAGACAGTTTGTTGTCTCCTAAAATGCATTCATATTCTGAGTTAGGTAAGATACAGGACAACAAAGTACTTGTTTTTGCGGGAATGTGATCCAGCTGGTCTGTTGAACCTTTGGAGCGTGCACTTTATGCTGCTTGAGAACAGATAGCCTTTCTAATCATGAAGACAGGTGAAAAAGTTTTAGATTTTAGAGGATGACTGTCCTCTTACCATAATCCCAGGGCAGTTTTGCCCTGCGTTTCCACAGCCTTTGGAGCAGCTGGTCTTTAACTGAGTCTGCACAGCTCACTCTCCATTCATGAAGTCCTGGCTCCATACCATGGACGGCGAACAGGCTTTGCATGTATATGTGGCCAGGAAAGATGTACTTGGGAAATTTGCAATCATTTAGATGTAACCTTCTGAATACCTGTGAGGGAATGCCACGTTCACTTAGTGCTGATCGAAATAGGCTAGGCTCAGCATGATGCTGCGTTCGTATGGCAGTTGTCATTACCTTACTCCTTGGGTTTCCTGGCCTGAGCAATGCAGATTACCTGCCTTGCTAATGCTGAGCATCACACAGACATCTGCAAAATGCTAACTGGAGTAGCAGTAAGCACACCTTTAAATACCACCTCTTTATGATTCAACCTGTATATCTGATGCTTGCTTGAGCACACAGCTATTTAATCTGTACATAGCTGGAATTCCTCGCCCCCCTTCCTGCAGTTCATTATGCTAGCAAGTGGGAATATGCTAGTAAAATGTATAGATAATTCTGATTCTGCAGCCTTATCTGTGAACATTCACACAACTGCCCCAACTTTTCCATCTCTTCCTGGTGCCTTTAGGAGGCAGATGCGTGTACACGGCACCTCACAGTCCTGGCTCTGAATAGCTATTGCCATGGAGGCACGTCCATCCACGTGCCAGACACTTAGTGGTATGGGGCATGTGTCTTGCAAGTATGGCAGGAAATGGGAAGAGCTCTCAAAAAATCAGGTCCTGAAGTGGTGAGCTGCGCACACCTTATTCTCAGTGCAGGAGTCCCTTCAGTAGGGATGCAATCTGTCCTGAAATGTGGAAGCAAAGCTTGTCTCTGTGTTTGTGAAGAGGCAATCTCCTCCTGAAGATCTGCTTGATGAGACTGCTTGTGCACAACAGAACTTCAGAAACAGAAATCTTCCAGCCTGTTTGTTGGAGCTCGGCAGCATGTTCTCTGTCTGTTAGCAAGGTTTATTGTTGGGTTTTTTTTGTTTATTGAGATAGTGTTGCATAACTGTAAGGACCTTCTCAAACACTTAGGAAGGGGATTCAGAGCATAAAGTGTTACCATCAGATCTGTAGGGTAAGGGAATAAACAGTGGGAATGTTTTCCATGTCCTGAAAAAGAAGGCAAGGTGGATGCTTTGGGGGCCAGGGAACTGGTAACTTTGCTGCAATTAAGACAGGTGCCAGTGAGGCTTCAAGCAGGGATGTGGTGGGGAGAAGAGAGTGCAAAAGAAGTACTTGGAACCTGCCCATTGTGTTGGTCTGAAAGTAGGATGGTGTTACTCCATACACACCTAGGGAGCAGGGAAAGATGCAGCTGTGTCCAAAGTGACAGCTACAGCAGACAAGTGGAAGTAAGGAATGAGAAGGGCTATAGGTGTCAGCATTAGAAACAGGTGTCAATGTTGAAGCATGACGGTGGCACACAAGGAAGGGAGCTTCAGGCACAAGAGCTTCAGGTTCAGCAGTGCTTATTTTTCTAGCAACACAAAACCCACCGAAATCCCTGGGTGGAAGTAGAAGTCAATGGTAGAGAAGGATCTCTGAAGTTATGAGTGCGGAAGGGTGCCTGAAGACAGAGGATAAAGACTGAAGAAGCAAAGGACCCATGAGGGAATACAGACTTGAAAAGCATGTCAAATCCAGGATCAGAGAGTTATGTCATGAATTGATGTGTCCTGATGGCCCAGTGGGGTTGAGCTAGAAGGACATGAGCACAGTACTGAAATCTTCAACAAAGAGATGAGCACAGGTCAAGAACAGACCTTTGTATTCTGCAAAGAGCTTGTCTGTGTAATGGAGGCAAGACCCTTGCTACGAGTAACCCTAAGTATGTTACAGCATCTTCCGTGACTTTAGCATTGGAGGGAAGAAGAGTGATAGAATAATATTTGGCAAAATCATGGGGATAAAGAAACCTATTTGGGGGTTGAAAAATGTCATGTTGTGCCGGTATGGATACAGATGAGAGCTGGACTGCAAGAAGGGAGAATGTAGCATGGAAAAAAGAACAAAGAAGCTCAGCTGATCTTGTCTTGGTTTGGGCATCATGCTTAAGGTTTTTTGCAGTACTCAGTAATTGGTGAAGCTGGCGCAGACACCAGTGGCTCCACCAGCACAGGGAGAGCAGTATTTGGCTGGTTATAGCGCTCTCTGGAAGATACCACATTTCCTGTAGAGACCCCTGAAGAGAATAGGCTCTGGATTCTTGAGAGAGGGACCATTCAAACAATTCATCTGGAACTAATGGGGTTTGTGCCTTTGATTGGACTGTGCTTTTCTGTATACCTCCTCTGTCAGCCTAAAAGTCTGGTAAGATCCAAACTACCCTGTAATCATTTGCAAACAAGACAACATAGATTGCTATTTAACCCAAAATTTAGTCTGATATACCTTCCCTGGAAAATAAGCTTGAATAATTATTGTGCTTTAACAGTAAAAAAGTATCTGTCTTAATTACATTTCAGAGGATTAAAATCTACTATCTTGTCTCAGTGCAGAAAGAACAGCTGGTAAAATGAGGTTTCTCTCTACATCCTAACTGGAATCTGTCTTCACCAACCCCACTTAGCTCTTAGCCTGCTTATTCCTGTGTTAATTAAAGATGGCCCTTCATAGGGACTTAACTGAGGAGAGGAAGGAAGCAGCAGCTACGCTTGCTCTCCTGTCTCTGTGCAGATGCTCCCCTCCTTGTCTCAGCAGACACACTTTGGCTTGCTGCCTTGGGAGGTTGATAGTCACTGCAATAACTGTCTGAGGAACTGGATTTGTGATGACTGGGACTTTTCAAGTGGGTCTGAGTCCTGCTGGATTGCAAAGAGAGTGAATTCTGAAGGTTCGTGAATGCCTAGACCACTTGGGAACTTCAGCCATCTCACCAGACTTGAAATTGTGGGGACAGCTGTAGGGATCAGCTTTGACATTACCAAAGGTGCCAGCTCATCCTACATAAGAAATAATTTCTGGGAGTTGGGTTGACTTCACAAAAATGAAAAATAGTCTGAGGAGACTTTCATCTCCACTAGTAATAGAACAGCACTGCCCCCCAAAATTACCATGACTGATGTCTGCATTCTGTGGAAAAATGAGACCTGTCCTTCTCATAAAGGAAAAAATGCACACTTTTCTTGTCAATTGCGGTTTCCCCCAGTGCCTGCAAAGGAAAAGGTGTTCCTGTCCTTGTGGGCTACAATCTGTTTGTTCTTCTTGTTCAGCCTCTGAAAATCTTAGTTGTCATTTGTAAATGTGCTATCTCTGTGAAGAAGAGAGCTGCTTTTCTCCACACTTGAGTCAGGCTAGAGCCCTTGAGTTGATCCAGAGGATTGTTCAGAGCAGGGAAGCTGGTGTCTGGGGTATCTACGTCCTTTCTTTTGGGGAGGGAAGGAAAGAGCTTTGCACAGAGAGGAATTTCAGTCTGAATAACAAACTACAATTTTGTTTGAAATGGAGGAGTAGATGCAGTGCAAAACTGAAGAGGGAAGTGCCTTGAACTCTTTGAAAATTCCTGAACTTCCTATTAATAGATCTCTGTTTAAAATAATGTGAAAAATTAAATCTCTCTAAGGCATTGAATCATGAGCGTTCCCACGAGTGCTCAGCATGTGTCTGCACTCCACATATCTCATCAGATATTGTCCCTCCCATGTTGGCTGCAGGCTTACATTGCAGCAGGAACCTTGGTGGGTCCTGCAGCATCTCAGCTTTAGAGATTCATAGCTGGCTTGGTGATTTTATAAAACATTTGTGTTCTCCATACTTTATTAGTCACTGACAGACTCATTGTTTATAACATACTTCTCAGCAAGCTGTTTGCGACTCATCGCCCTGCTTGCTTTATAGTCTATAAATATTTAATTCTTTAATAAACTGCTTATATGTAATATCAAATGACTGATGTACTTCTTTCCCCTCTTCAGCAGTGCTACTATTTGCAAAACAATTCTTTTGGTTTTTTGAATAGCAATATGTTCTATAAATGCTTGAATTTCCTTTTCTAAATAGCAATTTCTGCAGGGTATTTGGTAAATTGACAAGCAGAGCAATGGTTCCTGTAGTGTTATAAGAGCTGCCCCTTCCTACAGACTCCATGGGGAGATTCACTTTGAAATGGTCACAGACTTGTAATCAGAAAATGTTTGGGACACTGGAAGTAATATTTCACACCTGTGCACATCAAAAAGCAGCAGTAGCCTTTATGGGCCAGAGCACCTTTGCAGAAGCCATGTGAGAGCACGTTCAGTGTTGCATGGAGCTGGTGCCCAGCCTTTCAGTATGGGTATTGTAGAGCGAGCATCACTGCCTCTCACTGCGGGCTGCATCCTCTCCCTCACCCGTGGACCTGTTGTGGATACGGCACACTCCATGCTCATTTTCCCAGCTGCTTCTCTTCGGGAGCACTTGTAAAAAGAGTGACTCTGACTAGTCTTTTGGTTCTAAGCTGCTTGACTCTATCTTCCCTGGGGGTTTCTCTTACCCAGGAGCAGGCAGCAGGCTGCGTGAACTCTTCTGGCAGTTCCCAGCTTCTCTTTCCTTTGGCCCTCCTCCTGTAGTGTTTGATGTTTTCCTGCATGTGACAGGAGAAGGAACCTTGAGGGCTGCAGGAAAAGTGTCAGCCAGGTGAGGCTACTGCTAGAGCCATTGATCTGTTTTGCAGCCTGCTCCACACCATGGTCAGAAAACGTCCTAGGATTTGGCTACAAGCTGTGGTCAAGATGGACAGGCTGCCTTGGCTGCACTGAGACCCACGGGCAGAGGGGAAACTGCCCTGCCATGCTCTGTAGTTACGATTTTCCATCATTGCAGGCACATGAAGGGGACTGTGAGACTGTTCCACCACCTCTGTGCCTCACAGCCTGTCTTTCAGTCCTTATCTCACCCTCCAACTTAGGGCAGATTTGTGTTTAGGCTCCTGCACTGTCAACCCCTTCCCTTCCCTAATGGCAAAGGCTCACAGCATGCAAAGGCACTGTTCAAGATTGAGGTCCCTGCTTGTGCTGCCAGGGCAAAGCCAGGTCGGGAGAAGGATTCAATGCCTGGAACAATGACAAGGGCATGGCACGGGCATGGCCCTTCCGTGGAGCCACTTTGTGTTTGTTTCAGTTATTCCATATTCCCAGGCTCCATTTGGTCTTTGACAGGCAGCCTCTGCATTAAGCTGCTTTGAGGCTGGAGAGCAGAAAGACGGGGCAGGGTCAGGTGGCACCTTCTGGGTTGCTGTTCCGCGAGGTCCAGACCAGCAGTGCCATTGTTCTGGGGTCAAGAAGCAATCGGTTGGGGTGGACAGGGTGGAGGTGATCTGCTCAGATCACTCCAGCTCATCATGGCTGCTCAGTTCCTTGCAGTAGACTGGTTTTGAGTTGCTTGCTTGGGTCTAGGTTGATTTTAGCACATGTTCCTTTTCATCAGGACGGAAATACGTCTTAGCCGTGCCTTTGAGAGTGCTGCATGGACAGGATATTCACATCTTAACTTCTGAGTTAAGTTGGTGATTGGGTTATCCCTTGTGTCCTGAATTTTTGCACGCTGTTTGAAACTGCGAGCAGAGAGAGTGAGCCTGGTTTTAGGATTATTGCTCAGAGGCAGTACGAGTGTCCTATTTTTGATCAGAACTGGCAGTCTGTTGCCTTCTACTCAGTCTCCTGGGCACCTTTGCAGAAGGGTGCGTGCGTGTGCATGACAGGGAAGCATCTGTTGAGATGCAGGTAGGAACTGGAGGCAGATGACAGCTAGGTGGGCCTGTGGTTAGGAGTCTTTAAGCAGCATTGGGCAGCAGTTTACCTCTTTACTATGGGTCATGCATCCTCTGCACACTGGTCCTTAGATACAGACTAGAGCATAACCCGCCTCTTTGGGGCTCAGTGCTCCCATTGTGATGAGGGTCTGCCTAGGGAGACCTGGTTACTCTCTGCTTAGAGGTCGACAGCCTCCTTTGGGGCAGGTTCTTGTGCCAGCTCTGTGTCTGTGACAAACGGCATACCTTTAGAGGCAGGGAAGCCACCCAACTCTGACAGCTGAGGATCTGCTCAGGAGCATTTCCAAAACCGCAGGTAAAGTCTGTGCACGCCCACAGCATGGGAGAAGAGAAGAGCTCCTCTCACAACGGGTCCCATCTGCAGTAGCCTTTCCTCTCCGTCCTGCCTCTGCCTTTTCGGGTACAAAGGAGAGTGATGCTCCCTCCCTGGAGACCAGGTCTGGCTGCAGCTTGAGCCTTACCCATGGCCAAGGGTGCAGAGGAGGCTGTGAAGGCAGAGCCATTCAGGGTCAGTATAGAGCAAGGACATAAGGCACGGACCTTCCGCCAAAGTGAGGATGTTGCTCTTTGCTGCTGGTCCACTATATCTTACTTTGTTCACCCCTTGTATGTAGGTGCAAAACCCTGGCCCAGAAGAGCATTCTTAGCAGAACAGAGTAGCCAAGAAATCCTGTTTCCACGTGCACATATTTTTGTCCTTGTAATACCCAGTGGTACCATTCACTGCTCTGAGAAAAATGGGTGAAGGCGGATCTGGCCAGCTGCTGTCTCTCTGTGTCCCCAGCAGCCTCCTTGATGGCACAAGTGGCCAGGAGCTGCTTTGCCCTAGGCTCAGCTGCAGCTGAGCCCCATGTCCTGCTGTCCCATGGTGGGGATGTAGAGCCAGCAGGGCAGGGACCCGCTGGGCACTGCATTAGAGCTCTGTCCCTTGGGAAGTACACGCAAGCCTGGCATCAGCCAGCACCAGCATCTGAGCACCACTGCACTGCCGTATTGTCACTCCACCCTCAAGGCTGTCATTGGACCCCTCCTTTGCCACCGAGCTGTGGCACTTAACACATTCTCCCTCTGGTTCCTCTTCTGCTGTCCCCCTCCCACCATACAGTCTGTTGAGATTTCTGAATGAAAACCAGGAATTGTCCAGGCATCCAGCTCCCAGCACTCGGAGTCTCCAGGCGGCGAGCGTGCCTGGTGCCCTGGCTTAAGTATGAGTAATGATAAATAAGTAAATCACACAGTGGGCTGTGCTATTCCCTAATGAGCCTGTTTGTCCCAAGCACAGTGCAAAAAACCCTCTTCTCCTTGGCGATAACCTTTCTGCGTATTAACATTATGCATGCATTCATGTGACTTCCTCTGCCTCACCACCACCTCTCCAACTCATTTAAATAAAAATAATTTATGTGGACATTCCTTCAGTCAGGATTCCCCCCCCAATAATATTTTGTTGATGCTGTGCACCCAAATGGGGTCGTTATGCTTTCGCATATCATTAGGGCTTTATAAAGAACAACAGCGACATCTGCATGTGCCGCAGCGCTACAGAGATGGGGGAAAAATACAGAAAACAAACCCCAAATGAGCTACAAGCTCGTCTGGCTCTGTCTTTCCTCTGTGCCTTCGCCACCACCATGGACACAAGTAATTGTACAGTGTAATCACATCACGGCTCATCTGAATATTCATAACCAAGACAAAGACTTGGAGGAGAAGAAAAGTGGGGGAGGGAAAGGAGGAGAATTTAAATATAAAACAGCATTTCATTTTGAAGCAAAGTTCCGCATTCGGCTCTAGAGATTGTCTTGATACCGATATCGTCGGTCTGCCGTTCGAAAGCGGTGGGCAGTGGTAGCATCGCGCAAATAGCCCCCTCCATGGAGAAAGAAAATTAAGCACAACAACAAACAGCGACAGAACTGCCCCCAGCGAAAGTGATATTTGAAGAGTCGCCAACGGTGGCTAACCAGCTGCTGTTTTTCCAGGAAAGAAACAGTCTATTGACGGAGCTTTATAAAGACCCCAATTAATATGTTGTGCATGTATAAGATCTACAAAGAGCCCACTGTGTTCCTCCCCCCGCAACCACCACCTTCTCTTCCTGATCAGTGCCAGTGGAGAAGGATCTGAGCTACCAAATAATTGATTAATCACTTCAGCGGTGACAACACCCCTCTCCAAAACAGAGAAGAAAAACAAACACAAAAAGAGGCAACTGTTCGCTAATTAGTGTGTAAATTACCGCTGGTTCCATCCTTCTTTGTACCTTTAAAAAGGAAAAGAAAAGAAAAGAGAAAGAGTAGAGAAATATAATCCCCATCTTAATGTATATGTTGTCTTCATTTCTTTCGTATTACTCTGATATCCTTTACTAGTATTAACCCAGAAGTGTGGTGGTTGTCGAAGCTGTGGCTGGCTCTGCCAGTTCGTTCCCCAAAGAGCTCCTATTTCCATTCCACTGGAGCTTATATTCCTTTAAATGTCTAGCGCAGCATCATTTCCCCCTTTCTAATACATCACTCTGCTGGAATTAGAAGAATCCAAGGTTATATCCAACTTCAAAGGTTTCCAAGTCATCATGATTTTAGTAAAAGTAGAAGACAGATCATGGAACAAGTCCCTGGCTTTTGAAGATAGGCATCATAGGGACCTTCCTCCCTCTGTCTCTTTCTCGCTCTCCCTCTCTCTCCCCCCAACTTTGTACCTCTCCAGCTCTGAATGTCCCGCGCTAGCGCGGTTTAATGATATGCAAATGAAATATGCATAAAACCATTCTACTGTATGATGATTAAACACTGGAGACATTAACAGCCGACGCTTCGCTGTTTGAGTATAATAATCTTTCCCGAGCATCCACTTTGATTGCGGAGTTATGGAAACCCATAGCAGTTGGCAGAGAGAGAGTAAGAGAGAGAGAGAGAGAGAAGGAAGGAGAGATGCAGGGACGCATCACCCATCTCTGCATTTATCCCACTCCAGGAGACGTTTCCCCCCCTTTGTACTGCGTTCCTACTGCTGTCTTTTGTAATCCATCCATGCGGTCGCACCAGGGCGATTAACGGGAAAAAAACCCTCTTTTCTCTTAATGTTTCAAAGCTCATTAGCCAAACGATTATTCCTCATTAACAGCGAAAGCTCATTCATTAAAAGAAAAAATATGCCCAAAAGATGCCAGCGCTGTTAATCCCAAGCCCTGTAGCTGGGCTGTAAATCCCATGCTAGTATTTTCCATGCAGAAGGGAAGCGCGCCAATCCACAAAAAAAAAACCAAGCAAAAAGAAAACATTTTGTGTGTTTTGTAAAATCCGCAAGAGAGGCAATTAATATTCCCGTTGTATGACTTTATTTTTTGTCTCTCCCTTTTGTTTCCAGTGCCCTTCCCTGGCTCAGCGCCCGGTGCCAACAGAACACCTTGCAGGATCCTCAGCAGCGCAGACAACGTAAGTAGCCAGCTGTCCCTTGACGCCCTCTTCCAAAAGCCCCAAGCCCTCCGGACCCTGCAGAGCGCCTGTGCGGCTCTTTCCCTCGCTCACCCCTCCGGAGTGCCACCTGGGTTTCACAAGTAGCACCTTCCAAATCTCTCTGTCTTCAAGTTTGTGCATGTCTGTGTGGCATCCCTCCTCCTCCTTCACTCCCATAGTGGATCTTGTAAAGGGCTTCAGATCGGCCCCATTCATCTCCCTGGTGATAGCAGTGAATGTAGATAAATCTCTGACTGCCTGCTTGCTGCTGGAGTATGATTTTTATTTTGTCTTCAGTGTATACCTAGGTCAAAAAGTGGGATGTATACTGACGTTGGGTGAGTGTGTGTGTGTGTCTGTGTCTTTCTCACTCTGTGTCTTTCTCTCTCACCCAAGCACACAAACATACATCTCCCTGCATGTGTGTGTATGTGTATTACATGCGTGCACACAAATATATATCCACACACAGACGTATGTGTGTATACACAAAGGTATACACACATCTCCGTCATACACACCCCCACACTCACACATCTAATCTGCAATTATCTGAGGCATTGTGTGCATATGTGTATGTGTGTCCATACGCACACTGTTCTGTGTGCGTATGTGCATACACAGGCATCTCTCGCTACACCGATAAACATTCCCTCTCCTCCCAGCAGAGGCTGTATGCAGCTGTGATCCTGCCCTATAAGAGCGGTATTCCTTCCTTCCTTCCTTCGGCGTGCTATTCGGAGACCTCCATGCTCCCTTCTCGGAGTCTCTCCCGAGCTGCAGAATTGGCATCTTTCCCTGAGGTTGTCCGAATGGCAAATGGCATCGTCTGTAGCTTGCATTCTTGCAGCTTCTTATGGCATTTCTCTCTCGATGTCGGCTACTCCCTTTTGTTTGTTGTTGACTGGGCTGGGTGTGGTTGGGTTTTTTTTGGAGTTAATTGTAAACGAACCTGAATGGCAAACACGCCAACAGCTTGCGGGAAAAAAAAAAAAAGGAAAAAAAAAAAAAAGAAAGCCCCACACAAACGCCTTCTGCTGCGACAGATGCCCATGTTGCCCCTGGCATGGAGAACGGGCACAAGGGGTTTGTTGTTGAGGTTTTTTCTGTTGCTGTTTTTATTGTTCGCATTTCCCTTTTCCCTTTATTTTTAAAGACTCCAAGATGCCGGCCTCGGCTTGGAACGGAGCGGTGTCATGGCGGAGACGGCGGCCTTTGTCTCACAGGGTGTGAAAGCATCCGTTGTGCTGGCTCCACTGCGGCAGAATGACGTTTAAAGGGGGGAAAAAGTGCTGAAAGTCCGAGTTGTGCGGCGCTGGCAGGGGAGCCCCCGGCCCCACAGCGGCGTGCGTCCGAGGAAGGGCTCGCAGCGAAGGAGCCTAGTCTGTAATCCTGGCACTCGCGCCTCCGGTCGCTGCCTGCCGTTTGCTCCTGGGGGTCTGGATAATCTCCCTTGGCTTTACCGCACTGTCTGGCCCGCGCACAGGGCCCCCGTAACATATACCCGCTGCCGCGATCGCAGGGAGCTGTGGCGTTGCCACTGAATGGATGGCACTGTGCCAACTCCGCTGCCATCCGCCCTTGCAGCTCTTTTCCTCCCTCCTCCCTCCCGCTCTCCCCTCCTCCTCCTCCTCCCGTCGACTTGACGTTAATTAACACACGGGTTAATTGATTTTAAAAGCTGAAGAATTACAGTTAACTTTTCCCACAGGGTACGGACGCCAGCCGCTTGGCACGGTTCTGCCGCTCGCGCTGGTGCAGGGGGGCAGGGAAGAGCCCGCAGCAAAACCAACGACTGCAGAGGGACGGACGGACGGTCGTCCGCCTGTTGGAGTGTGGCTGGGGGCGGCTGACGCGTTCCTGCCTCGTCCTCCCGACATGTCACCGCTATATTTTGCTATAAACAATCAAAGCAATCCCTCCCCTCGCCTCTCCCACCCACCCTCCTTTCAGAAAGGCGAGCTCTGTCGAAGTTTAAGCAGGGAAGCCGTCCCCCCCAAAGGCTTATCACAGCACGTCAATGACCAGCCTCTGCGAGGTCTCGCACCACAGGGCTCCCCACCCCGAGCACCCTGCAACTGCTGAGGTGGGGCATCGGAGGACCACAGTCTGTTATAGGTTCATCCTGTCTTCCAGGGCTCCTTTTCGTTTCCTTAATTGGCTCAGATACGTTGCTTGGGGTGAAACATCTCAACCAGGGGAAAGTTAGTTCGTTGTAATTATGAGAGAAATAAACCATGTGAGGGCTTTTGTTTTTTTGCTTTTGCTCTCCCTCGCCCCAATCTCTGCCGCGAGTGAGGGTGAGTCACGGTGCGGCTGGGAGGAGGCGCAGCAATGCTGGGAACTTGCTGCTTTCACCTTCCCGTGCTTTCATTTTATTTCATTTTGTTTTTTAAAAGCATGAAGCAAGTGAAGCGACGAGAGGAATCCATTATGCAAATCAGGTCACATTTGCATAATGTCTCATGACTGGGATATGCAAATGAGTTGTATAATTTATGAGTGCCAGTGTCTGTCTAAAAGTGTTTCCCAGAATTTATAAAAAGTGAGACGCGGGGAGGGCAGCTGGGCTGGCTGCCCTGCCAGGAGGGCTCTGCGCTTTCTTTTCAAAGTCTTCCTTGAGATCAGCAGCTCAAACGCTCATTAATGAGAAACAAGCCCCCCTTTCCACCCTGTCCCCCTCGGTTTATTTTCCGTTTCTCCCTCTGCCAAACCCCCACCTGCTCCCTTCGAACTTCTCCAGGAGGCTTTTGGCTGGTGCAGGGGAGCTGGGCTGCGATGGCTGGGCAGTCCCGTGCGGGCTGGCTCAGCTTGGGTCTCACTCGGGATGTCTCTTGGGCTCTTACCAGCAGGAGAGACCCTGCCTTGCAGGCAAGCGAGCTCCATGGGCATAGTGTGCATCAGGGAGCTGCGATGAGAGGCTTGCCTCCGACAGGCATGGTGGGATTACTGCTTATTTGCAATGCGCCACGTCTAACTTGTGCTTTGAGTCAGAGACCCGTGCCTGACCTTTGGAAGAGCTGCAAGGTCAGTGCAGGGGTGGCAGTGCCAGTGGAGAGAGACCTTGAGTTTCCTACCCAGAGCCAGCAGTGTTCAGCTTCAGCACTGAAAAGGTCTCTGGAATATCTGGAAATGCAGGACAGGTATCAAGACTCTTTTTCTTTTCCTTTTTTTCTCCTCTTCTCTGCGTTTGGAGATCTCGGGAGCATCGGGAGAATGCAGGTAGGCTATTTCACATGGGGACGCCGCTGCTCTGAGCTGTCTGCACTGGGAGAGGGTAAATAATAACAGACAGCGGCACGTGGAAAGCTGCGGTGTGGTATTGACTGCGGCATGGCTTTGGTGCGTGGATCACTCCTGCCCACGCCGGGCAGTGTCCAGCGAGAAGCAGCAGGGTGGGTGAGCCCAGGGGTCGGGGCAGCTCAGCTTCAGCCTTCCTCAGCTCTGTGAGGTTCCTGAAAGGGCTTTTGGACAAGAAAGTGTAATTTGCTTTTCTTGAGAATCTGCATTTCAATTGTAAAAACTGTACGTGTTTATCTCTCTGGCTTCAAAACAAGTTTTTTGGTGTTACCTGCATCTAAACTGACAAATCTCTCACTTGCAGTTGGTTTCGAAATAATGTAAGTCTTTGTCTGGTTTATTTTGTAGATGCAGGTTCTGATTCTGATAGTGTATGTCATACTGAACATCTCCAGTACAAAGTAGTGAATTCATAAACTGTGCTTTTACCTGTGACTGTAAGATTTCTGGTGTGGGAATATAAAAGGACCCTCTGCATTAGGTGTAAGGAAGGCAAAACTGGTACATCTTCTGTCTTGACAGGCAAGCGAGAGCATCACATTCAGACTCCAAGAGCATATTTTGCGTATGACTGCTCCACTTTAGAGTCATTTAAAGTGGACTTTAGAGTCCACTTTGGTGCCTCCTGCACCCCTCCGCTGAGAGGTGACTGTCCCCCGTGCTGGTCCTCACCACTGCAGTTATCAGAGAAGTAGCTGAGTCTGACCTTGAGCTTGTGCAGGGAAAACAACGGGAACAGGGCCACTGGGAATAACCGGTGTGTCCACTGAGGGCAGCGGGAGGCAGGGTGTTTTGTGGGGAGCGGTGGAGCTGCAGCAGCAGGGAGGGCCAAGGGCCATAGGAGGGAGCGGTATGGTAGCCCTGGGGAATGTCACGCAGCTTTGGAACCCGTGGCCCTGCGATGTCAGGAGTCAGGGCTGCTTTTAACCTTGAGGCAAACCACGCTGCTTTGCTCCTCACTAAAGCTCCTGCAAGCTGGAAAGGAGAGGAGAACATCTATTTACTTTCTAGGGTGTTTGGTGTAGCATCAGCAGATCCTGCACCGGGACCGGAGTTGGTTCTCTGGGTAGTACCTCTGAGGTACTATCAGACCTATCAGAGATAGGACCTCTTGGGCTGTGGAGCAATTCACGGACATCAGATGGAATTGAGTCCCCAGGGAGAGCTGCTTACTGGAGGACTCCCTCCCTTCCAGTGGGCAGGGCCTTTTATGTGGTGTTGTTTGGTATTTTTATAAAATGATCAAAACTAATGGGCATTCTTTTTTGTTGTTGATGCTGCACTGAGGACTGGTGAATGTCCTGAGCTTTGGATTTAGAGATGAAGCAGCCTCTTTTTGGGGTGGGAGAATGAAAGCTTATCCAATGTGTGCTCTAAAACTTCCATATCTACTGGACAAGATTTTCTGGGTTTTGTAGGTCAAGTAACAAGGGACAGTAGCACGGGGATTCCCTCACACAGTATCGCTCATTTATTGTTTGTGTTTCTATTGAGGTGATGCTTTATGCCAGCTGAATAGAGTGCATCTGACAGACCCTTTCTGCTTTCTTCCAGTGTCCTCCTGTGCTTGGCCTCTGTGGTTCTCCACATGCAGCGTTGGAAGGATTCCCTGCAGGTCCCTCTTTGATGCTTCCCTGAGCCTTTCTCTGCGGCTCTTACTTTCTGTACATCGATGGAGGTAAGCCATCTGAAACACTAATCCAATAGACCTGTGAGCTGAGGCTTATCTGCACATGGGGGCCTCCCCAACAAAGTGTGGTTTAGCCATGTGCCTACTAACATTGCCTGTTGTAATTTCCACCAAGAGGACTTCCCGCATCCAATGTAGAGTCCTTGTTTTAAAGAATCACATCACCTCTGCCATCTTCCATTCCTCAAGTACCAATGTTGGTTTAAGCAATGGGATACAGTAATAGGTAACCACTGGGACCTCCAGTTCCCTCCTCACCTCTCCTGGGTAAGGCATGCAACATCAGGCAATGCTAGCCTGGGTTGGATGGACGCTCCTGATTTTCCACTCCTACTGGTGTTGAGCTCTTTGACAGTGTGAGCTGTTTATGCCAGTGTTGTGAGCCGCATTCTGAGCTGCCAGCTTTGTCCAAACCGTTCTCAGTTTTGCACAAGAAAGGGCAAGCTGCAGGCAGAAGTCTGAACACTGCTTTCTGAACAGGTCTGGGAAGGCACCAGTCTTCCAGCAACAGGCATCAGCCATCAGCATCACGTTACCAGCCTTGGCACACCTGATGGATGTGCCTGATATTAAAAACGGCTTGTCTGCATGGGGCTTATTGCCTGATGGTTGTAGATAACAACAGATGTAAGCAAAGTGCGTAAAATCTTTAAATCTTTAACAAATCTCTCATTAATCCCAGCTAAGTAGATTAAAGCTGACTGCAGGCTTTAAAAGGAAGCAAGCTGATCACTTGTAGGACAGAGAAAATATATACAATGAAAAACAGTCAGACAGATAGGCTGTAATGTGCAGTTCCTTTGTTCCTGGTCTAGATAAAACTAGGATGGCAGTCAGACCAATAGACCTGGGTTCAATGGAGCCAAAGATTCAATGAGATGAGACTGTACAGCATGACTCTATTTAGAATAATTCAAAAATATCAAAGACACTACAGGCAGATATTGTGTATGCACTGCAGACATAGGAAACAAAGCAGTTCTGTATGAATGGCATCTTCAGAAAAACAAGACAGGATGCTGAAGTCCCAGATGAAAATCAGGATCCTTCTCAAGGTTCAGCCTGATGTAAAGGTCCTGAATATGAGAATGTTCATGGCTTCTGGTACCCTCTCTACGGTGGTCACTGGAACTGATCTGTATTTGTAGACGTAACTCTGATTGGCAGTGAAATGGTTAAATATCTTAGCACAATGAAATTCAGCCAGATATTTACATTTTGCTTCAGTAACTGAAGGAGTGGATTTTGTAGGATTAGACTCTTAGCTGGAGTGATTTGGCGTTTCGCTTCCTTAGAACCATGTGTTCCTTTTCTAAAGGTATATTCCAAGGTGTAAAGCATATAAACATTGGCAGCTGTAAATGTCGCAGGTTCAGGTGAAAGCTCTTCAGGAAAGGCCAGACATACCTCTATAACCTATTCGTGTTGTAACTCAGTGACTTGCTCTCAGCTGGTGCTCTCCCCTTTGCTGACCTGTCTGCCCATCCTATTTGTCTGCTCATACAGTTGTCCATGGCTCGTGCCCATCAAGGGCCATACACTGTCTGCCACTCTTTCTCACGTGTTGTCTGTCCCAATCCCTTATTTCAGTGGTGCCTACTCTCTTTGCCACTTTAGTGATTCTGTTTTCACTGTCTTTGCCTTTGACTTTTGTCACGGTGCGGTCCCCAGACCAACAAGGACTAGGCCTTTCTGCCCTACCATCTATATGTGTATGTTTCAAAGGTGCCATGATGACCGGTGCTAAAAATTGCAGCAGGACCTCCTGCATCTGTGGTCATGTGTCCAAATGGAAACACTGATGTTATTTCCTGAAGATTAAGGTTGACAATCAGATCAATGGCAGGTTTTCTGAGTTTGGTGGTAACGAAGGGAAAACAAGAGATGCAGGGTCAAAGGGACAAATGCTGCTTGACCAGCAATGCCTGAGTGAGTCTGTGTCCACGAGAAGGGAGCTCTTGGTGGTTTTCCCACATTGGCAGGTAGGGTTTTGCTCTTTCAAGTGCAAACTGAAATTTGAGGGTGCTTTGTGAACAGGGCAGGTCATCATGTCCCTCTCCTCTACCTCTGTGAGATGGGCAGAACAACAGACTTGATACAGGTGATTCAGCCTGGGCCCTCACTGTGCAGTTAGAGGAAAGAAGCTGGCTGAAGGTTTCAAAGCTGCAATAGCAATTGGTCTCCTAAAACAGTCACACCTGTTTTAATAGAGTTGCACTTTGTCTAATCACATGAGGAGATGGCTGAAAAGCAAGGACAGAAGCCTGCTTCTCCCCCAGCTTTACCAAAATTATGAAAAATTTCTATTATCAATCTCAGATGATCATAAGATATTGTACTTAAATGCTGAGATCTGCTCACCTTGCTCCCCAAATAGTCAGCTTCCTCACCCTGCAAACTGCCCAAGGGCGCAATAAGTAGGTTAATGCTTGCTTTAGGGTTAGCCTGAGGGTGAGAGTTCCCCAAAGGAACAGCAGAGTTGTATTTGCTTTGTGTGTGCGCCTGAGTTCATGCGCGGGGAAGCCTTCAAGGTGAATGAATACCTACTGCTCCCATTTCATTGTTGTGTGCCCCTTCCTCCTCAGTTCTGGCCCAGCAGTGGAAACCTGTGTGGCCTTATGGCTGATTACTGAGGGGTCACTTTGCATAACAGGCCTGCTTATTATGTTAATTCTTTGTTCATTGATGCCTTGCATCATTTTGACTCCCTTGTTTGGGAACAAGTGTGAAGAGCAAGGGACAAGGACAGGGAAATAGAATAAATGCAAAAGGTGGAGATTACATCTCTGAGTATTCTTTGCATGCTGTAAACATTAGTATGTTACAGCCTGGAGAAACAGCAAGTGCTGTGTCTCCTATTTCCAAGACGCAGCCCATGTGCTGGCTTCCCTCACGGTTCTCTGCACTCAGAATCTGGAGCACAAGTCACAGGCAGCTGAACATCTTCTTGAACAGGGTCAAGACAGCCCAAGGCATCTCTTCGGGTTTTTGAAGCCAAGTAGCTCAGGTCAAAGCAGGCAGCACTAATGTAGCTCCCAGAAAACTGATTTCAGCTCCTTTGTGTCATCCTCTGCCTCCCAGGCAGGGAATCCCTCTGAGGGATTCCCTCCAGGGCTGAGGAATTGCCCTTGTGTCCTGTGTGCATTGCAGCGAGTGCCGCTGCTGAGAAGAGCTACCGGAGAGGCAAACTCAACCGCACATCTCAGAGGCTGGTTGGCTTGTTGCTTCATGCTTGGAAAGAAAGGCTTCCAGCTGCACGAGGCAGAAGACCCACAGGCCACACACTTACTGAGATCCAGAAACAAGATCTCTTCCTCATGCTATGTGTTTGCACACCACTAGCATCCTGCCCTTCTCTTTAGACAGGGATTTACCTGGAGTAACCAAGTACCCAACTCTTCCATGGTGTCTGTGCTGTTTCATAAACTCTCTCCTGAAAGAGTGAAATGGGCCCAGACTGGCACTGCTTTGAGCCCTTCACTTCTGTGTTCTCCACAGAGCCCTCTTACATCAGGGAAGAATAGCGTAGGGAGGAGCAGGTTGTTACATCTTTTTCTTCCAGCTGTTTCTTATGAATCTGAGTGATGCTTGTTTTTCATTTCTATGAAGACTGTGGCCCTCATGCTGGTGCCCCAGGAGGATGTATCTCCCTGGACCAGGACATGCAGCCTGGATTCAGCTCTGCCAGACCAGACATGGTGAGGCAGACAGGACTAAGATTTTCCTTGGGATGGTGATATACTGAATATCTCAAACAGATCCGGTCTAGAGAGACCTGTGTGTGACCAGAAGCAGGCTGTTTCCTGAAGATAACACTGTTCCGCTGCAGAAAAAGAATGGGATCAGAGATTTAAGTCGGTGTTTTGCCTTCTGCATAACCTGGCATTTACAGAGCTGGTGCCTTGTTGAAGAACCTGGCCCTCACGCACTTTCTGTCTAGCTGCTCAAGCCCTGACTCAGCCACCAAGGCCACATCTTGGGTTTCTGTTGTCTAGTAATGGTTTGGTTTCTTCTTTGATTCAGCCTCACTTTAACCAGTACAAATGATGGAGCAACAAGAACTGAGGTTTCAGGTGGTTTTTAAAGAGTAACTTATTTCCTTGTCAAATATTCAACTCAAGTAAGCAAATCGTAGCCAGAAAAAGGCAAAAGAAGAGGTACGTTCTGCCTGCTTTTGGTTACCAAGTCTCTGCTCCAAGTGACCTTGAGCTTGGGCAGTCAGCTTCAGAGCAGCATAGTTGTTCCCATGCTCAGCTGTTTGGTCTGTGTATTGAAAGCTCAGTGTGGTGACACACACTGAAAGCACTGTGGTGACACAGTGATGATATACTGCTGGCTCGTCAGCAGTGGCATGTCTGAAGTGGTGATGTTAGAGCTGGAACTGAGGTTCCCTGATAGGCTTCTAGCTGGAGGTAGTCTTAGAGGGAAGAAGGAGATTGTGGTGGGGAAGAAGGAGCTCTTGTAGAATAAGAGAGCTTGGGATCATAGAGAGAAAGCAGAGTGCTGTGCTGTTACAAGTGGGAATGGAGTACTCTTTTTAAAAGTGATTTGAGTAATTCATACTGTAGCAGGAGCCAACAGAAGCACTTCTGTCTCGCAAGACTGGATTGTTTCTTTTCTGGAATATGCTAGTCTGCACAGACTGTCACATTGGATTGGTTCATTCTATATTAGCTATTTGCACCCTCAAGTCAGGTCTTCTTGTGAAATTGTGGAAGCCACCAGTGAATAATACACTGATGGACATTTTAAATATAGTAAGTGACCAGGAAAGGTGCTAACAGAATCTGGAGAGGAGCAGCATGGATTCCAGTGGAATGGGCAGTATGCTGAGTCCAGCACAGCTTGTGGGTGCTCAGACACTGCCCTGGTGTTAACTGGCCAGCTCCACCTGCATGGACAAAGAGCAGCCAAGCACAGCAGAAAAAACTAAACCAAGGCTTCAGGATGTTCTCCCACAAAATGTTGAAATACTTAGTTAATTACCCTACACTAGAATAATTTAAGACTTTTTAAAATAAAGCAAAGAAAGACTCTAAGACTACTAAGTAAACACCAAAGCACAGAGTGTAAATGTCCACCCATGCTCCTCAGACATGCACACAAACACCCAGGAAGTGCCAATATCAACATGTTCAGTAGGTGCAGGGATCTAGGTTGCAGAAACAGGGGCTGCTTGGACCTCCCTCCCTGCAGAGCAGTAGTGTGCCCCTTCAGAAAAGATTCAGAGAAATTCTGTGGATTTTTCAGTGGTCTAGCCTTAGATTTTCTGTTTGTATTTGTATAACTAAGAATTTTCTATTTGCTCTGCGGCTTGTTCTTCTTTGATGCTTCTTTGAAGCATCATCCATATTAAAACCTGAATTGTCTTTAAAAATGAATTATTTAACTGGTGTGAAATCCTGTCTAAACATTCTTATCTTCATTTAAAAGAGGCATGCATTGATTAATTACCAAATTTAGCTACTCTGAACCCAAATTAAGAGTTTGCACTAGACTTTGCAACAATTGCATTAAATCTTTTTAAACTGATTTTTAAGTGTTGCTGTTTTTACCTTAGACAAGGCTTTGATTTCAGTTCTGCCATGCTTATATGCTTTTCCTTGCATTATTTTTTCATTTTTCATTCATTCTTCCAGTTCTCTGCTTCCCAGCTCTCTGTTTTCACCCCCCAGTGCTGTGGATTTTTTTTTCTTCCTAGCTTCCTCCTTTTTCTGCAGCGTCACTGGCAACTTGCTCCTGTTCTTCTGGTCTCCATTTTCCTGGCTATCAGTAGCATGCATCTGCAGGTCCTCCCCCCTCTCCTCCTTCTTTGAAATCTGTGGAGTCTCTTTGTCTCCCCTGTGGAGTACACAGAGGTTGTTAAAGAAATGACAGGCTTACCTGTGTCTCTCGACAGTGCACAAGGAAGGTGCTAAGTGGGACTGACTGCAAAGTGCAAGAGCGAATGCTGGGCATCTTTTCCAGCAGTATCTGTCGCTCTGACAGGCATATGCGCCGCTGCCATGGAGGCACGGGAGCAGAAAGCTGGGTGCCCGCAGGCCACCAGGAGCACCTGCACAGCAAGTGTGGGTGTCAGGCTGCACGGGACAAGGATGGGAATGCAGCAGAGCTCATTCGGGTGACTTTGGTCATGTCTCATGCATCAGGTTGCCCTGGTTTCTCTTGCTGCCAGGCTAATTCCAAAAAAGGAAAACGAACCAAAATATGTCAGTGATTTTGAATTGCAAATCTGGGTGTTCAAAAGCCATGAAATGAGAAATGGAAGGTGCTTACCACAACATGAATCCACCCATGTTGGACATGAGTAGCATTTCCTATTTCTGTTCAGAGTCCTAAATCCGTATCTCAGTTAAAACAGATGTCCCAGCAGCTATGGCTGGCAAAAACAGGGTTAGGGAGGAAAACAGGGAGGGTTTTGCTCTGTTTATTATTACGTACTTGGACTGTGGCAAGGTAAGGTTAAGTGTGCCTAGAACTATGTATTCAAAATTAATTTGCTATTTAAATTTTAATGCATGAAGTTCCTGTCTTAAATTTCGGTGTAAATATTAACTTGTATTGTCACATAAAGGTAGTATTGACATTTTCCATTAAAAGATTCTCTTTTTGGTAGCTTGCCATTTCTTTATCCTCTTTAAACTTGAAATTTTCTACATTAATTTTTGTCTTGGCATGATTTTTCTTTAATATTTCTGGAAAAATACAGTTTTGCCAGAAACTATTTTAACAGAAAAAAATACATGATTTGATGGGGGGGAGAACCTTACAGATATTTACTTGAAAAACATGAAAGCCTCTGTAATTCAATGTAAAGATTTCAATATTTTTGCCAGAAATATTTTAGCAATGTGCTGCACCTTGCCTTTAGAATTAACCTTAATTTGGACATTTCTCACCCTCCAGCCCTGCTGTGAGTGCCTGGAATTCTCTTCCACCCCCGTGCTCTGTCCCTGTCTGAGCACATTTCTCCCACACCCTGGCTGCATTCCCAAATTGCAGAACTTGGTCTGATGGTGCAACTTCAGTTCAGCCTCTTTGTGCCAATGCCTTACACCATTGTTCTTTGATGACACGCTGTGTGCATGGTTACTGTGCTCTGAATGGCTCAACCCGTGGCAAAAATGGTGGCTGTTTCTAGGATTTCTCGCCCAGCTGTTGTGGACACCTGGCAGTTTTGAACGAATGACAGGCAGTGGCTTGGGAGTTGCCTTGGTGGGGAATTGCTTTTAGTAACAGGTAGAGCCGGGGATTTGCTAAGTTGCTGGAGACAGTGGACAAGCCAGGACCCTTTGTAGACAGCTCTAATTGTCCTTACCTTCAAAGTTTTCAACTTGGAACATGAAGGTGTTTCTTTGTAGAATTGCTGAACAATCACAGTTTTGCTTGAAAGATATGAAATGTTATAAAGTTGTTAAGTGTTTCACAAATGAGAACTAGACACCTCAAATCAAGCACCTAAAATTAGAGGGCACATCTAGCACTTGAATTTCTCTCTGCCTCCGTTCCGCAGTGTAGATAATAAAACTTTTTCCTCACCTGGGTGCTGAGATTAGGTAATGCTCCTGGAGAATTTAGATAATGATGAATGTCATAGAAATTCCCAGAAGGAGATTAATAACAACGTTCTGCGTGAGGTTTGAAAAGTGTGCACTAAATGCAAGTTGGAGCCACACACTAAGTTGTGAGAGAGAAAACGAAATATTGACTGATTACCTTTCCTGTGCACATTCTCCACCTCATGAATAAGTCCAGGATAGTATAGGATCATTTACTGGAGACCATATCATAAGCTTATACAGAAGGGCCCAAATGAAGCTGGCAACCTTAATTCTGCTGTATCCAGTGTTCTGATAGTGTCTTGTAATTGTAGTAATTTTCTAAAATAGTTCTACTGTAGGAACTTTTTTAAAACGAAGAAATCACATCTCTTCTCATGCATGTTTCAATACTTAGTCCAGCTAATGAAAACTGCAAGGATTAGGCATTCTTTGAAAGCATTCCTCAATAGTAAATGTTAACGGAGACACCGGAGCATTCTCCTAGCTATTAATCTGCAGATAATAGAAGGTCCATTTCTTAAGTACACACGGAAAAGGAGAAGAAGAAATACTGGCTATGACACAAAATGAATTGTCTTCCTCCATGCCCTTGTAACCTAGGGCATGTAGTGCAGGCTGCCAGCCATTGCGTTACAGATTTAAAAGTGCTGGAATCTCTCAGTTCTTTAGCAGGTTGCCTGATGGATTGGTGAGTAATGTACTTGAGGAGTGCATTACTAAGCCCCAGACTAATGGCTAGCTCTTGCCCATGGCTTTCGCTATAGATCATTCATCGTGCTATTCATAAGCTCTCTGCCAGTCTGTGTCTGGCACTTGTGCTGCTGCTGCTAACACCATTTGCCTGATGAATTCGGCGCAAACATCCCCCACGTTTTCAGAAGGCGAGTAGTAAACTAGAAGAAAAGAGTGAGTCACGGTTCTCCAGCAGTTCTCATGCTCTTTCAGAGGACATGGTAAAGGATAAGGTGATGGATGTGATACTCACTAATGCGGTAATTGGAGGTTTTCCTCTTTCTTTGGTATTAATAGGACTCCGGGTAACTGTCCAGGAGTTGTGGCTCCCTGGTGTGGTTGAGACTGGCTGGACCCCTCTCTGCTCTTTTCACTTGGACCACTGCACAGTCATGAGCAAAGAGCAATCCAGTGCTTTATCGGTTTAAACTAGTGGCCTATCCCACCTCCCGTTGTTAGAGTCATCCAGGACCCTTTCTCATTCCTAAGTCCAGTCTGGTAGCTTTGCCAATAGAGAAGGTTTAAGCCTTGCTCTGCCATCCTGTGCTCTTTGCCCTTGTATTTTTGCAAGAAGTTACTTAAAATAAACTTCTGCAGCTCTTTATTAACATATTCCCAATGAGCTTATGGAAAGGATGAAGCCTTCATTCCAAGGAATTTCCTCTACAGCAGTCATAGTAAAGATTGCTGCTAAAACCAGACAGCAGAGGCAAAATTGTAAAAACAATGCAGATGAGGAAAGTTCTTCAGTTCCAGTAGTTCTGTGGAACTGGAAATAGCCCAAACTGAGCAACAAATACTTTAAATTTTCCAATTTACTCCATGTGTTAGGAATGTTGTACCTTTTGAGGGGATAGCAGTAATGACATCAAGGTACCTGAGGTGCTGGATATTATATTCTTTTAGAGAAAGGCCTCTTTTTACCAGGGCTGGTTTTTTTTATGCACTGCAAATACAGCTTGGGCATCTTTTCATTGCCCAAGCAGGAAGCAAATTGTGGTTCTTTGTATTATTCACATTAATTCTACAGCCAAAAGTCTGAGGGTATTTTGCATACAGAAACAGGTAGAGGATGCAGAGGGTTGCAGACAAAGACGATGCTGCTAAAAAGGAGAATGCCATAAAACCAGAAATTCCCAGTGAGTATTGTCAATTGGTTTATTTGCATGCTCTTTTGGAAGATGTTTCTGATAATAAAGCGTCATCAGTCTATTATTTTTTTTGACCAATCTTTCTCAACCTGCCTATATAAAACCTTATAGTGGCCTATATTTAACTGGGAATATCCTCTGCTTGTTTCCTATCTTCTAGCTTGAGTTTTCTTTCTTTAACAAGCACAACAGCATGCTGCTCTATCTTCAAAGAGGAAATTAATTCCGTCCGCAAAAGGGTCAAGTGCTAGAAAGTGCATAGCAATGCAGTTTGCATGGCAGGATCCAGGAGATATGATGCTAATAAGATTCTAAGATGAGAACAGCAGACTGGCTCTGGGGATTCAGATGAAGGGTTCTGTAAATTTTAAAAGAAATGGTCTCCAAAAACTAATGATGTCTGCTTTCCAATTCATTAATAATGTGGAGCAGGGAAATGGGAGTGAGAAGCAGGCCACGCTTTGAAATATCAAAATGTAACAAGGAAAAAAACAGTGAGAGCTCATCTCATCGGGGTCATAAAGCTGGGAGAAACAGGCAGGCTGCAGGGGAACACAGTGTCGGTGCCTAGAGGGAAAGAAATTGCACTGCATGTTCTGCTATGTGTAATTTATGCACAGACTCTTCACTAATGTTGATGTAAAATTTCTGTGCTGAAAAAGATGCTGCTGTATTGACAGGGCTTTTTCAATGTTCTTGTTTAAGGTGACTTACTACACAGGCTGTCTGATGGATTTTAAAAATGTATCTGAATTGTCTTAGCATATTTACAAATGACTCTTGGTAAACCTTCCCCTTCACCTTTTTGCATTGCATACACGAAACTGAGTAACAAGAACCTGAACCTTGTTTGTAGTTAATAGTGGAAGAAAACCCCTCAGGCAAAGCCTAATGAACCAAGAGCAATTCTGAGCTTTCCTCTGTAATGTCTGGAGAGACTGTGCCTTTCCAACGGCTGCCTGGACACATTGTGTGACCTTGCTGCTTTACATCATGAAAATTTCCTATTACTGGTATAGAGTTTGCATGGAGGTGCTATTGTGCAGATATTATACTACGGACTCTCCCTTATGTGTGCAGAGTTTGCAGCTAATAGAAAATGTCTGTGCTTGAATGGTTTCCAGAGTGGAAAGGTGTGCAGCGGGAGGATTTAGCTCTGACTTTTATTTTGACAAAGCTATTATGATTTGTAGAGTGAGGTTAAGGTTTTCCTCCTATCTTCTCCTTTTATCTGTGTGATATTTTCTCATCTTGCCTCTAAACCTCCCGTCAGCAATGACTGGTGAGGTTCTGGGGAGCTGCCTGTGCCACAGAGCCTCACCACCACCTGAAGCTCTTTGGAGCGAGGCCTGGGGGTGCAGGGCAGGGGCTCCACTGCCAGCCCTGAGCCTGCAAGGCTGTCCCTTCTAGAAGCTGCTGCTGCTGCCTCCCTGGGACTCGGCATTGGCTGTACCTGCATGCCCCAGGTGCAGCAAGGGGCACCTGCCACAGCCACTACACTGTCCCTCTCATCTCAGGCACTCTGCTTGGCACGGGTGTTTTGACAGAGTATTTTTTATCTCCAGTATGACCAGTGTCTTGTCTTTGCTGCATTGTGCTGCCCTGAAGCTTTTTTCTTGTGGTCTGCTTTCACAGTCTGCAGGTCCCATCTGTTTTCTTTAGCTTGAGTCACACTATCTCAGGAGCAAGTCTTGCTCAAGACAAGTAATTCCTCTTGGGCACAGGAGTAGGAGTTCAACAATGTTTAGTAAGTGGTAGCATGTGCTTGGGATACTCTGTCCTTTCCAACGAGCTGTTTTCATGAGGGCTTCTGCTGAGTTGCGGAATGGGGAGTGTCTGGCATGTGGTGATATTTGGGAGATAGTTCATCGAGTCTGGCTAGGGGGCTTGAGCAGAGTTTTGTTTTCTTGCTAAAGCCACAGCCATAGAAGTGGGTGAAGTGGGGCTCTGCGTCATGTCTGCAGCATGTTCATAAACCAGGTTTCTCTTACAGTGTTCATAAATGCTGCATATTTCTTCATCAGGATGCCACGGGGTCCTCGATATTGACAGGTATACCTCGGTTGTCCTTAGAGCAAACCACAAAGGCATTGGAACCAACTTCAAAAGCCACAGCCTTCACCTTTTGTGGTTTTTTTTTTTTTGTTTTCTGCATGTTCATAGTCTCCAGTGAATCAGCCTGACTTTACAGGCGTTTCCATGAGCCATAGGGATGATATAGCCATGTGTATCAAATCTTCCACTTTCCTCATATTTGCGGCTTAAATGTTCCCTTGGAGAAGGGCTGGGGAATTTGTTTCCTCGGGAAATCTCAAGATAGATTGATAAGAATTTTCTTGAAGGTTTTCCAGTGAAATTCCTGCTTGTGATTCAGTTTCTCAGCACAAGGTTACAGAATGACTTGCCTGCAGTCACATAGTCGGTCAGCAGAGCAGACAAGAGCTCACAGCTGCTTCAGAGGAGATACAGTTGTGTGGATCAGGACTATGTTATGGCATCGGTAAAGATATGAAAAACAGCTGGTATGTGGAGGCCTTTTTCGTTGATGTTCTTCAGCTAGCCACTTAGCAACTGAGGTGATTTTTGTGTCAATGGTCTTCCAACAGAAGAAATCATTCTGGCTTGGAGCTTGGCAGTAATTTTACTCTAGCCACCAGGACCTCAGCATGAGCAGTTATATTTTTAAGATCTTTGCTTATGGTGAAGGGGTAATGAGCCAGCATTCCAGTGTAAAATATAAGGATTTCATAAACCCAGATTTCCCGAGTTCTGTGTCCCAGGTAGACTGACTAATGTGTGATGACCACCTCAAAAAAGTTATGCATTCCTTTCTGATTTGCATCAGTTTGCTGCTGACTGCTTTTTTCAAAGTTTTATCTAAAAGATGATAAAACCCCTAGGTTTTGCTGGAGGAGAAATAAAAGGCCAAGAATTTTTCTCTGTTCAAAATCTAAAGCTTCTGCTCTAATTTGGGAGCTTACTGCTGGAGACATTCCTCAGTCTTTCTGAGTGACAAATATCTCCTGTCTCCATCAGCCTGCAAAAACCTGCAGAAGAACTACAAAATGAGACATCTAAATTTCTGAAAATCTGTGAATGACATGTCTTCTATAATCGTGGCATACAGGCTTGAAACAGCCTGTGGAATCCTTTTGATATAGAGTAGGAAACGCTAGAAGTCAATGAGTTCTCTTGATATTCTGAATGTTGTCCTAGGACTTGCTCTCCAGGAGAGAAACTCAGCTACTGTGCTGTAGTTTCCAGTGCTGCACACTAGCTTTGTGCTTGCAGTGATAGTTAAGATTGCCTGCATTCCTTAAGCTTGCAGAAAAAATAGAAGATATTGCAGATAACACCTGTGATCTTACTGTCTCATAGCACCCCGCTTAGGGAGAGCTGCAGTCGTGTTTCTCATCCTGTAGCTGCTCTTTGCAGTCCAAAAGCTCTCACAGAAGAAGAGTCCTCATCAATCCTGAATAAACTGTCCTGAGCTTTTTAAAATGGCATCTTTAATTAGAGGAGACATTTCTGAGTTGGTGATGCTGTCACACTAGTGACATCATCTGCACGTCTGCTGTAGCGCAAACCAGGCTTACTCTGGCTCACACACTGGCTGAGCTGTCAGAAGAGACACTCTGCTCTGCACTTAGGCATTTGATTTAGCTTGGACACAAAAGTCCTTGCAAATTCAAGGTTAGGGGAGTATCAGCAGTTCGTCTTCTGTAAGAAGAGAGCTCCCGCCCTCTTTCGCTGGGACTCAGCTGTTTAGTGCATGAGACATTTCAGCAATTGCTTCAGCTGTGCCTATGTAGAAAGCAAGTCCTTCCTGCATGGCTACAGGGTGACAGAAAAGCAGGGCTATGCAAGCAGCATGTAAGGAGCTACCTGTCCATCCTCATACCCTCAAGTGTGGTATTCCTGACAGGTGTGGTGTATAATCCAGTCTTGAAGGCTTCTGAGGATGGAGACCTCACAGACTTGGAGCCCAAAACAATGAATTCCAGTTCAGACTATCCTTTCCTCTAAAAAGTTTTTCTTAATCTCTCACCTAATATAATTTAAGACCATTACTATTTGTGTTTTCTCTCACTGGCACAGGGAAAGGATTATATTCTTGCTGTTTGCAGGAGTCATGGTTTTATTTGTTTGAAGAGATGATTCCTTCAGTTGTTCTTTCTTCAAGCTAAATCATTTGAACTCCTTCACTTCTCCCTTAGGGGGTCATGTTTCCAGATCTCAGTTCATTCATACTGTTCACCTCTGGCATTTATCTTGCTGCTCCACTAATCCTTTGAAGTGCAGTGCCCCAAACTGGGCACCATGCTTCAGTTGGGGCTCAAGCATGCGGATGACTTCACATGTCCTGCAGGCTACATCCTGTTCATGCATCCAATATAACAGTTTCACAACAGTGCAATATCATTGGCTTGCATTTGTATGGGTCTACAGTAGTACTAGCCCCACCTCGATTAGCTCCTACCTAGGAAGTGTTGATCTTCTGTATATGCAGCAGTGATTCCTGCCTGTGCAGACCTTGCACTCATCTCTATTGAATTTCACTTTATTCTCTCAGCTCATTTCTGCAGTTTATGAGGTTTTAAATCCCATCTTCCAATAATCTTGCAGTTCCACCTAGATTTGTCATTTGCAAGTGTAACTAACGTTCTCTATTCCATCACCTGCACCGTTAATAATCGCCAGTACAAAAAGAAGAGCAAGTCCTTCGAAAGCTCTAGATGCATCCTTTCATTTTGATAATGAATCATTGATAACTGCTCATATGATGGGGCTCTTCAACAAGTTGTGTAGCCAAGTTCCCTTTGTACCTTATCTAATAGTATTCTTATACAGACCATGTTTCTTTAACTTGCTTAAAAGACTATGTAAGACTACTTCAGAAACTTTTATAAGGTCAAGATACAACCTCTGTTGTATCTCTTCTATCTACAACCTTTTACTGTTTTGTGGAAGGAACTTAGATTAGAGAAGATTTGTTATTGACAAATCCATGTTGATTGTTAACCATCTCCTTGTTATCTTTCAGGTGCTTACAAATTGTTTAATTACTGGTTTGTCAGAAATGGGAGCTAAGCTGACTGATCTATAATTCTCTGACTTATTTTTCCTCTACCCCCTTCTCGTAGACAGACTCTGTGTTTGCTGTTTGTCAGTCTTCCAGTAGTTCATGAGGTCTTGAGTGCTCTTAAACTGCTTCAGTCAGTTCTTTACATACTCTATACTGGGATTCCACAGACCCAGATAGGTTGAAAATATCTAACTTATAATGGCACACAATACCTTTTTGAGTCTCAAATCCTGCCTCTTTGTCCTGGATATGAACTGTGATGGCCATCCTTTTGCTGTTGACCTTTTAGACGAGACTGGAACAAGATGCTATGAACGCCTGGTCTTCTTAGTATCATATGTCAGTAATTGTACCATTCTGTGGAGGAGCAAGCCAACTCTTTTCTTAGTCTTTCCAGTAAATGCATACTTGCCACTTTTTATTTCCTTTGTTGATTGCAGTTCCTCTTATGTCTTCCTATTTTTTCTCTCTACTTACTCCTGCTTTCATACTTGTCCCTAGAAGTCTGATTGTTTCCTGTTTGTGTTTGTAGACACTGCGAAGCTCATGGTTTAGCTGAGTTCATTTCACAGTACACTCACGGCACTTCCTTTGCCTAATGCCTTGAACTGTTGCATTTAACAGCATTCTTCTGAGGAGCTGTCCCCTGGTGTGTTAATATTTCTGTTGCATGAGGTATTATACCAAGTCTTCATTAATCCCATTCAATTGTATTATTTAGCATTAATTAAGAATTAGAATCAGAGGTTGGAAAGGACTTCAGGAGGTCTGCAGTCCAACATCCCTCTCAAAACAGGACTAACCTCAAAGTTAGATAAGGTTACTCAGGGTCTCGTTCAGTTGAATTTTTGTCATGAAACCTTCTTAAAGAACTCTGAGATAGTAGGTCAAGTGCAGGAGAAGTGCTTGCTGGAGACCACAGCACAGTCCCAGGAGCAGTACCTCCAGGTCTGACAGTTACTGTCCTGAAGTGCTGTATTCCTCTTTGTACACAGCCTGTCTTTCATCTTCCTTTTCTGGGCTTCCCCTCTCTCACATGAGAGTGCACAGACATGTCAATAGACAGTGTAGTTATTTTATAGCTTCTGCTTCCCCTTCCTCAGCATCCAGGGTTTTGTAAACCCAGCTGATGCTTATGGGAGCCACAGATATCCATTGCTTCTGAAAACCAGGCCCTGTGCCTGTCACTTCAGAGTGTGCACATAACCTGTATTTCATGTGTCATCACCTGATATGCTGGTTGGAGATGAGGGATGCTGCAGTAAGAGGAGATGAGTGGTGGGAGGGACATGTCATATAGCAAGTCAGGATGCAGGAGCATTGGGCAGGGAAGATTTATATATTCTGAGCT
Source organism: Calidris pygmaea (assembly GCA_003697955.1). Taxonomy (NCBI): domain Eukaryota; kingdom Metazoa; phylum Chordata; class Aves; order Charadriiformes; family Scolopacidae; genus Calidris; species Calidris pygmaea. The sequence goes on from QJSC01029205.1 coordinate 1,410,808, forward strand.
GCCCTACTTGTAGATTTCTTGTTTCATCAAAAACCCTTGAATTGTCCATTGAGGAGGGAATTCAAAGATCTGCCAGAGGGATTGTGTCTTGGTGGTATTCAGACATTGCCTTATGATCCTTTTTCCACTCCTTTTCACACACGCAGCGTCTCCCCAGCAGTTCCCTTTCTAGCACTTCACACCAAGCAAAGCTGTCTGATTATTCCTCATGATGGGTGTAAAAATGCCTGGATCCATGGCAGCCCTACTGCAGAAAATCTCCTGTGAAGAATGAGCTCACATTTCAGATAACAAATCAGATTTCTGTCAAAATCTGTACCGGACTGACTCGTTGTCAGGCCAACGTACCCAGGGATGAGCCATGGGCCAGTCAGCACTGGCTGACTGTCGCTCTGCGACACCCCGTTCTTTGGGTCCTCCACCTCACCACTAGTGTCCACCACACTGTTGCTGCTCCAGAGGCTTCTGTGCCATGTGCCACTCATGACCTGCTTCAGACACCCTACAGAGCTGCCCTGCACCGCAGGCTGAGGCACCACTCCTCACTGAGACCAGGCAACAGCAGTGTAGGTGCTAACCAGATGATCCAGCCCCATCTGGGAGTGCAGACACAGCAGTGACCAGCTCTGTTACAGATCCTAGATAGGCCAAGATTCCACAGCAGGACTCTGTTCTTATGACAGATACCCAAAGGCAGATTTTCTTTTAATTAAATATGAAAATCTATAATGCAGTCAGCATGATGCCTCTTGGTATGTTTATTTTTATACCCCATTTATTTGCTTTTGTTCTCAACATATGCTTTCATTATGAGGGAGATTTTTATACTGACCATCTGTGCATTACAAATGAATTTCAGATAGGACTGAAGGACTTGGGGAGGAGGATAGAGGTCAGTTGAGCTTTTTAATATCTGAGTGGAAATTGGTGTCGTTTACAGTTGTGGAGTAAACACACCAACCAGTCTTATTCTTAAAATAATATTGAAATTGCAAAGTTGACATTTTTAGGCTGTTGTCCTTAGGTTTAAGGATTACCAGGCTTTTGAGATTAGTGAAGTATTTCATACCTCATATAGTTACTGTTTCTGTCTCTACACTCAGAAAAATATATTTATTATTTCAATAATATTCTGCCTACATTTCAATATTTTTCTCTGCAGCCAAAGGGTAAAAAGCATTTAATTTCCCTAGCACCAAAGGTGATGGCATTTATCTGTGTGTTCGTGTGACTGTAACTGTTCTGTACCCCGTTCTGTACACAGTCCAGTTTCAAGTCTTGGGGAATGGGTTAGATATTCCCAGGCAGAGCCCTGCGGATGTCATGAATACAAGGAGGGAGCATGTTGGGCAGCACAGTGGAGCAGCACCAGCAGTGTGGGCAGGCATAGGAGGGAACCACAGGTCTTGCCGTGAGTCCGAGCGCTGTGGAGGGAGCTGTTTGGCAGGACTGATGCAGGAGACTTTTCCCTTGACTCCTCCAAGCTTTTAATTCCTCTGTGTCTCCCAGCTTTTACCCCTCCTTCATCTTTGCCTTGTTATTTTTCCTTTTGACCACTTTTCTATGCTCTCAGGTCAAGGGCTTGCCCTATGGAAAGAAAAAGCGTAGCTGAAAATTAGGAGATTTAATCAAAGCTTCTCCAGACAGCAAGAACAATCACCAAACATTGAACCAGACAAAATGAAAAGCCATGCAAATGGAAGCAGAGAGATATGCAGATCTCCCTTAGCAAAGAACTTGATGCCATTTCTACCACCCCACGTGCCACGTTCATTACTGCAGAGGCTGTGTGTGAAGCCTGGGGGGCCGGGCAGCAGTGTGGCAAGGGCACCAGCATGTAGCATTTCTTCCTTCCAACCCTACAGCTGATGCTACCACTGTCAGCAATGTGTCCAGGGGCTGCAGGAGTTTGAAGGAAAAGCTGTGAGCCCTGCCCACGCTCAGGACGTGCTCACGTGCCTCAGGCTCTGAGCATCCCCTGAGTGTGTCATTCCTACCCTCTGTCCAAAGCACGAGCGCGACAAAAGCAGCAGCAGGAGTCGGGGGAGCTTTCCTGACCTGCCAGGCTCACTGGCGTAGCTCTGCCTTGAGACACTGGAGAAGAAACACCCATTCCTGGTGGATATGAAACCCCATCTTCCGCCACACTGCAGGTGCATTCCCAAAACCTGAGCTAAAGGACAGATCCATCTCGAGCACTGCTCTGCTGGGCAGCTGTCCTTAGAGTTCACCATGGGGTGCAGGCTGAGGCAGATGTGCTCTGCTTACTGCAGAGATGTGCAGTTCTTTCCCAAGAAAGAACTTTCCTTCTTTCCCAAGAACTGCACTCGATTCCTCTCTAACAAAGAGTGTGTGCCTTTCCTGTCCTTTACTATCTTTTCCTATGCCATCTGCCTGCATGCCATCATGTGCCCCATACTAAGCATGTGAATGCTTGGGCATGTAAGTACTACTAATAATGAGAGAGTTCTCCCCCATTTCCCACCCAAAGAAGAAGCAGGTTTCCCATCTCCTCAGGCCAATGCCAGAGAGACTACCTGCTCCGCTTGGATGACCTCCTCTCCCTTCAGCTGCTGGCTCGGCACCCACAGCTCTCACAGCCCTCCCTTCACTGCGATCACAGGGGTATGGTCAGGATTTGCCCCTCCAAGCCCTGCATGATGCCTTGTAAGGAAACGTGTGCTGCGAGAGGCTGTTCTGCCTGCTGCTCCTCCAGACACGGTGGGCCTGGTTTTGGTTTGGATGTCTGTGAGCAGCGCTGAGACCGGCTGCAGCAGCCTGTGCTTAGCTCGGGGCATGGGTTGTTTGCATGCAGGGGACCAGGAGAGCACAGCGAGTGCCTCTGCTCTGCAAAATGGGTGTACAAAATGGGCCACCGCATAGGTGGCCATGATTAGAATGCAACGTGCCCATGCAGGGACCTGTCAGATTCGGGCTGCTTTTAGGCAGCACTTGGCCTCTGCCTCTTCCATCACAGTGCCCTTCCTGCCGGGCAGGCACCGCGCTCCTGCTGCACGCTGTGCAGGAGAGGGTTGTGTGAGCTTTGTGCTCCCGCTGTCGGGTTCCCATCCTGGTGCTGGTATTTTGCAGCTGAAGCCGAGTGAGGCAGAGACAATGTGCTCGAGCATTCTGTCTGAGGGGAGTTTGGGGAGGGGGAGAGGGAAAAAGCCTGTTAGATCTATCGCTGGCAATTTAGATTCAGAGACATTTCATCTGCAGTTCCCTCAAGTGTTGAATTGAATAAAACCAGCAGCAGCAGTGGAAAAGGAGGTGGGGGAAGGGCTCTGAGCACTCTCGGCTAAACAAAAAGAGACAGGCAGCTCATAAAAAAAAAGAATTGCATCCTTGGGCTGAAAATACAGATTCACAAGGAAGGGAGGAGGACGCGTGGCAGAGCCCACCCGGCGGGCAGGGAGGGCCCTGGGCAGGCGCTGCCGAAGGCGCCCAGTGTTCCTGCAGCCTGAGCAGATCACAGGATTCACTTCTGGGTTTCATGATTTTCTGTGGGTTTTTTGAAGCTCTGGTTGTAGAATCAAGCAAGAAGAACAGAGTCCCAGGCTTTGTTTGCAGTTTAAAAGAAATTCTACTTCACTTTCCAGTGCTTCAGGAGAAAAGTGTAAAAGTGAAACCCTCGAGGGTCAAAAATTCAGAAGAAAAAGTAACTTAGCAGTTATAACTTTGTAAACACTTGCTGTTTGGGGCCTGACTCATGTTTCCCAAATGCAATCATGGGATGGCAGAACTGTCCTCATCATTAGGTGCTTCCATTCATCTGCCTTTGAGAGGGAATTGCTGCTGTTTTTTGTTCTGGCCATGCATTGCAGCATTTTTCTCTGGGTCTGTCTTTCATTCCCCAGGCATCAGGTGAGGACAGCTTTCACAGAGAGCCACTCAGCCCAGCCGAGTCTGAGAGTGGCAGCCACTTGAGAGAATTAGATTACAGCAGAAAATAGAGTCTTGGGGTCTCTGTTGCCTTGTGTGAGTGTGGTGCCACCACTTCCAAGGCAATGCTTCCAGTGGCTTATTAGGTCTCGGAGAAGCATCAGGTGTCTCAGGGTTGACTGTGACCTTCCCTCAGGTTACCCCTCGTGACACCATGATGCTGTCTGCTTTGCTGGTGGCATAGGTCACTGCTGGTGGCATCTCTCTTTGCTGCAGTTTTCCTGGGCTCTTTCCACCCACGGGGACCAGGCCTCTCACTCGGGCTTCTCTGGGGTGGCACCCTGCAGGTCCTGCTCCGAGATGCAGCCCTTGCACCTGCTGCATCTCTGACTGCCCAGCACCCTGCCATGATGGTGGCGCCTGTCCCCAGCCCAGCCTGTAGCAGGGAAGGGCCTTGAGAGAGGAGATACTCTGGAGCAGGAGAGAGCTGGCTTTCCTCCTCCAGGCTGGCCAGTCTCCATCTCAGCTTGTGCTCCTCCCCAGCCAGGTCTCTTGCTCTCCTAGAGTTGCTTTTCATCCTACTCGAGCAGTTTGTTCCCTCCAAGCAGCCTGGCAGGCTTCCCAAAGCCGCTGACTCTCCTGTTGTCCTCCAACAAGCATCATGGTGGCTGAGTGGGGAGCACAACTTCTCTTCAGGTGCTGTTTTACTGTTTCATGGGGTGCTGCAGTGATTTAATCCAGTATAGCTGTGCAGAAAGACTCCTGATGGCCAGGCCAGCACAGCACTTTTACAAACGCTTACACAGCAGCAGCACAGCTGTCAGCACCTATTCAGGCACAAGGCAGAGTTCTAACATGTGTTTACTAACATGTGCTTACTGACGTGTCCTAACCCTCTCCTGTTCCCTACAGTGCACACAACATGTGGGCAAGATTTGTATGTGATCGCAGTCCAGAATGCCCTCGTATGTGCATGAGCTGCAGTCTGCCAGAAGGGCTACGTGACTCAAGCCTTTGCTAGCCTTATCTCACCCATCTCAGGCATAAGGCAGTTGGTGGAGTCCATGGCTTTTTACCTGGGGAATAGCTAGGACTGCCTTGAGTCCCGTTAGGTAACAGCACAATATCAGAAACTGGTCTCCACCAGCATTTCTAGAAATAGTGGGGGATAACAAGAAGCCTGTTGGTGCATAATCCCAGAGCAGGCACCAGGTCCTCAGGTCCCACACTCACCAGCATAGATACAGGGTGAAGGGGCTGGCTGATGCTCCTCAGAAGTTACTTCTTTCAAAAACATGTTCCTGCCTCAGGGGGAAAGGTAAGTCTTTTGTTCGCCCCCCTGTCTACTTCATTGATATCCTTGCCCCCTTATAACACCTTAATGACAGATCTTCTGTTTTACCTTTTGCACAGCCGCGCTTCAGAGCACGTGAACACATGAACACGGCCAGCGCCCTGCATCGGCCAGAGCCCGCTCCCAGCACGGCGTGCCCACAGGGGGAGACTGGGTGCCAGAGTAGCACCGGGGTGTGAATGGATGCTGGTATGTAGCCTCAGGGAGAAACGGGTGTAGGAAGGCAGGTGGGATAGCACACGTGGAGGCACCTGGCTTGAGCCAGCTCTCCATGCTTCTCCAAGAGAAGCCATTTGAATGAACGGCATGTGAAGTTGGTACCCTGCAGCCGAAGTCTGGGCAGCACCAAGTTGCCCAGCGCCACCAGCAGCTCAGCTGGACAGCTCAGGCTGGTTTCTGAAACCATGTGACTTGGTCGAGCACTGTGCTTACATTAAAATGTCCTCTGCCTTTGCTGGTACTCACGCGGAAGTGCATGTGAAATACAAAGGCAAGAACAGGGTGAGGAGTCAGGACTTCTCAGGGCGGGCACCAATACCTTTCTTTCATGTCATTTCAGCTGTAAAACAGGGGTCACCATTCTGATCTACGTCACAAGGATTTGGGAGCCTGATTAGCTACAGCCTGTAAATGACTGAAGAAGTCTTACTGTGAATCTAGGACCAAAGAGTAGAGAATGAGAGAGGCTGTCTTATGGGCATGTATTATGCTGCCCTGATTTTCTCCCTGTGTTATCGATCCAGCGGCTTGCTAAGATACAGCCCTGCCTGCTGTAGTGGTTTAATTCATTTTTAAGCATCATTATTTTTCATGTTGTGGTCTTCCCCTGCTTGGGGTGCTTCCCACTGCCCATCCCCAAAAATGTCCATTCCTGTCTGTGTTTCATGGCGTGCACTACTCCCACATGTGTGTGTGTGCACACCAGGGAGATGGAGAGGCAGCTTCAGCTACACTAAGCAATTAAACTCCGGTAGCTCAGGGATGAGCAGGAGGCCGTGATTTTCTTTTCCTTTGCAGTAATTGCCTCTGCAATCAGCTTTGATCACCCGAGAGCAGAGGAGATGAGTGCTGCAAGTTGACATCAGTGGTTTTAATATATCCATTTACATATACAGGAGCAGTGCAGCATACAGCTTTCCATAGCGCCTCTGACCTGAAACCATCGCCGCTCCATAGACACCTCATTTAATTTAATACTTCACCGCCACTGCGGAAGCCACAGGATGGGGATGGGAGGGGGGATAATCAAGCCCTCACTCTCTTGCTCTCTGTGAATGTCTGTAGAAATGACATGAAAGTAATTGCTTTTGAAAAGCAAAGCAGAAATGGCACAATTGATTCCACTTAAATGAGAAGAGAAGGGGTGGGGGTGGGGGATGTTCACCCTAAACATGCCACCTTCTTTCCTGCTGCAAGCAAATTGCTTCATGGGTCTGTGTGGGGACGAAGGAAAGGTGGGCTTTCTCTGAACGGCTTGCAGGGGAAGGAGGCAAGCTCAGACAGGCAGTGCTGCTTTGAGCAATGTACATCCTTTCAGCTAACTCAGACCCAAGACAGACGCTGCTTCATGAAGCCATATGACATCCCCTATTGTCACAGGCATTTCTGTTGCTGGGGAGCTGGTAGGGAGCCTCATTGCATTGAACATCCTAGAATTATTCTGCCTCCAAAACCCGCTCACCTGCCTTGCAGCTGGGGGAAGGGGATGTTTATCTTGCATGCTGAGGAGACATCAGTTCCTCGCCGTCTCTCATCCATCTCAGATTAGCCCTGTGGATAAAGCTTTGTGAGCCCGAGGCTTTGGAAGCTACCCAGCCTGCTGGTGGATATCCACCCTTCTGCCAAGTGCCCCGTGCTGAGTTGTAGCCCTCCCAGCCCTTGCCCCACGTGCCCCTCGCAGCCCCCAAGGTGCGAGTGTTGGGGGTGACGGGAGGCTCCACTGCCCCTCCGCAGCCCTGTGCTGCTGGTGGGCCACTGGGGTCATGGGGCTGCTGGCAGGGAAGGGTGTTCTGTGCCTGTCAGCCCTCTCTGCCCTGGATCTGTGCTGCTTGTGCGGTTGGCCTGGTCCAGTGGCCGGTTATCTCAAGGGGTTGCCGTGTCCTTGGCCAGAGTGCTGTCAGACAGCAGCTGCCAGGCTGGTCCTGGGGCCAGCTGTGCAGAGATAAGTCCTTGCATGGGTTTTAAATATGTTGCTGCTGCTTGGGAGAATAAGCACTCCCTAGATGCTTCACTACTTTGTTATCTCTTTGTTCTTCATCTTCTCTGCATGGCAGCCAGCTGGTCTGTGCCCCAGACTCCAGCCACAGCCAAGGTCTGGCTTTGCTGTTTTCCCAGCTGCCGGGAATTTCCCTGGCTGTTCTTCCAGTCTCCCTGAGTGGGCAAAGGAGGTCAAGGACTGCTGTGGAAATGTTGTGCCTGGGGTTGTGAGAGCAACGTGGCACCTCAAGGCTCACAGGCAGCGGGGCAGAGCTTGTCAGACCCATGGCCTGGCAGCCTTACACAGCAGAGAGAGAGAGGGAAGAAAGTGTTTTCTCCGTGCCAGGCTGAATGAGGTGGTGTGTCCCCCATACCCAAGTGCTTGTTCTGTTCTCTGGCAAATACGGGAAGAAACCACCACACAAGAGTCTCAGGGAATCTTCCTAGATTGGGAAGACTCAGACACGTTTGTACCAAGGCAAAGCTGAGTATTTGCAGAAGGTCTCTAGTAGTTGGTTTGGCCCATACTCATGTTGTGATGGAAGCCAGCAGAGTAAGAGCCACCCCAGAGTCTGGCAATTCCCTGCCCAGCTCTGGAGCATCTCCTTTGCTTATCAGAGTATATGGTGTTCTGTGCTGGATCCTGTATTCAGCACAAAGATGGCGATGGACAGGCGTGCAAGCACACACTCAGAATTTAAACATTCTTTTTTTTTTTTTCTTTTGGTGGGTGTTTTGCTGGACAGCTATAACCTTTTTCACTGTGGCTTTGAATGGGTTGTGTGCATATGAAATACAGCTTGGAGGAATGCAGGCTACTGTGCTAATAACAATGTCTCCAATACATCTTTAATGTAGACATTAACGTCATTTTATGTTAATTACATGCAAATTGATTATTAATGTATTTATTGAATGTTGACAGCTGGGTGACAGTCTTCAGTAAATATGTTTTACTAATCAGTTAGCATTTAATTAATATCGAAATTCTCTCTAGGTTTAGTAAGACAGTTAGTGAACATTAATTAGGCCCCTCAGTTGCTGTGTATGTTGCAGGACATCCACGGTGCTGCTGACGGGGCTCAGCCGTGCTCGGCAGCGCTGCGGGGTGTGGGCAGGCAGGTGGGTTTGGAGGGGGCTGGGGGCAGCGGCACTGCCAGCAGGACAGACAGACATGCTCCTGGAAGGGTGAAGTCTCTGGGAGCTGTTGCTCTTGGGAGGTGAGCTGCCAGCGGGAGTGGAGCTGGTGGTGGCCAGGCAGGTCCCATTTTGTGTGTTGCACGTGGTCGTGGGAGAGGTGAGGCTGTGCCTGCTCGGTGCAGTGTCATGGGCCCTGCAGCGCTGGCCAGGCCGGCCATGAGAGAGAGCTTGGGATGCTGCTCCCCTCCCGGCATTTGGCCCGTTGTGTCCTTGAAGACCAGCGAGCCGTGTCTGTGTCCCACAGCAGGGCTGCTTGCGCTTGTGGGGGCGAGTCATGGGACAGGGCAGGGCAATAGCTCTGGGCAAGAAGTGTGAGCAGAGAGCCCTGCGCAGCTCAGTGCCCGTGGGGTCTTGGGACCTCTGTCCTTCCTGTTTCTAGGAAGAGATGCATAACCTGTATGGGACCTATTGACACAGGAGAAGAATATAGATCTCTGCTAAAAATATGTTCTGCCTTGTTCTTGCACCTCTGTGCAGCTGCATGGGCACTGCTCTCATCCAGTCTCAGTGAGGTGTCTGTGGTGACTGTCCCTTGCACGTTACCTCGATAGTGTTATCGGGAAGCTCTGGAGAGCCCCTTTCCCCATGGAACAACGCTGCTTCCAGTCACTCCTGAGCAGTAAACGTAGCATGCTGTTCTCACCTGCAGTGATCGCTTTACTGCATATAGGACCCTTGGTTACGGCAAGGCATTGCCCAGCCCCTGGCCACCAGCACAGAGGATTTCTCAATGATGAATTCAAAACTCCAGGCAGACCAATTCTTGAGCTGTGTGGCCAGCCTTTTCTCTTGCTGCCCTGTCATCAGCAGGGCAGAAGCCACACAGAGCCTTTGCCCCTGCCCCACATGTTTGCACCCACTGGCCGTGGCTCCTCTCGCCTGTCGGAAGAAGGCGAGCAGCATCCCTGAGACCTCCATTGCAAAGGCATCGGGGTCAGTGGCCGGGGAGCCGCTCCACCGCAGGGCTGCTGCAGCACTGTTAGCTCTAGCAGATCAATACTTTAGTCTTGTCATGCTAATTGCTCTTTGGTTGACATTCATGATCCTTTCCTGCTCCTTCCTTGTGTAAACTCTTCACAGCTGGGACGCCAAGAATTGAAAATGCTGAGCCCTCAAAGCCCATTCCTGTTCAGGCAGGACAAGAGGAGTGGATGACCAAGCTGCAGGGTACCAGAGCTCCCCATCCCCTTCGTTCCATGGATGGCAGGCACGGGGGAAATGCCTGGAGGGGTCCTTAGTGCAGGGTAGAGGAGCACGGAGCCCCAACACACAGCTGGATCAAGAGCTGGTTATTTAGCTATTAGTTAGAATAACTTTGGTTTTGCTCAGTTGCTCTTTGCTTCCCCCACCCAGACTGTCTGACACCCCCTCCATGAGCAGAGAAGGCAGGTACCCCAGTGCTGCCGACTCCCTGCCTTCCCTGAGTTGTACATATCACTGCTGCCGCGGGCGTGCGTGTCAGATCACACCTACCATATTGGCTTCCTGTCCCCAGAACATCAGGTTTTTGCAGCTAATGTGTGCGGGGGGTGTCTCCTCCCGACAATCCCCACCCCCAGCAGCATCAGGCCTGTGCTGTTCGGGGTTTTGTTAAGCCGTTTAGTATTAATTGATTTTTTTTCCATTTTTTCTTTCTTTCCCTGGGCGGGTCAATAGCTGGATGCTCAAGAGCAGAGGATCTATCAACTGCAGACCAAGCAGAGGGAGAGGCAGGCAGAACTGGAGCAGAAATGCAGCCGGATCCAGCAGCTCAACCAGGACGTGGAGGCCAGTCACCAGCTGCAGGAGGAAGCTCAGAAGCAGGTAAGAGAAGATGCCAGTTCACTCTAGCTTGGCAGCCCAGGCTGGGAAGGGAACTTTATTTAATGCATTCACAGTAGTAGTGATAACCTACTGTTCTCATTTACATGGCAGGATAAGGAAGGGCTAAAGATGCGCAAGTAGAGTCTGTCAGCTCCCAGTGAGGAGGGGAAAGTCCAGGGAACTGGAGAGACAGCTTCAGCTCTGCTGACTGTAAATAGGTGCTGGGGTTGCACTTGATTTGAGGGTGTGACTGCTGTAATGCACAGATACCCTGGATATTGCTCTTGCTGCTGACCTCGGAGAGAAGGGAACAGGGTGGCCATCAGAGATGATGCCACTCAGGACAGTGCTGTCCTAGCTGGTAGTAACAGTGACGTGTAGTGGGCCAGGAGACAAGGCTTGTTCAGGTCTGTTCAGCTACGCTGCTGTGGATTATATCCTCAGTTTGCTGCAGGACATGCAGACAATTAGGGTGGGAATGCCCTCATCACCCTGCGGACCTGACAGGAGGCCTGCTGGGCAGTGCTTGTGCCAGTCCTCTCTGTGCCAGGGCCGTTTGCCCCTGCCCTGCTACAGCTCTCTCTTCCAATCCGTGTATTTCGTAAGCTGCCAGGAGTCAGACGGTTTGCTCAGACAGAGTATTCCTTCTGCATGTGAATCTGGCTTGGGAGAGCGTGCCGCTCCCCCGTCTCCTCAGCCATAGGGTTTTCTGCCTCATGTCCACTTGAGCACCTGTAGTCATGAGTGGATTTTGACCACAAGCTGTCATTCAGGTCTATATAGCAAACAGAAGAGGAGAGATGATCCTGAAAATCTGTGCAGCTACTGCTGCCGCACACTGCAGGATTACTTGCTCAACCCGAGTCCATCCTCCATGGTACCCACTGCTAATCTCTTTCAGCACCCCATAAGCCAAAAAAATTATGTTTATTTTAACAACTTGATAGTTAAATATTCTCAGTGTATTGAAAGTGGAAACATTTAGTTTCACTTAATCTGGTGATAATGAATATGTTCATTTGAATATGAACAATATATATTGCATCATATATGAATATGATGCAATGATTATGTTCATTGCATTTGAAGGAAAATAACGAGACATTGTTCTGTTTACTGCCAAGTCATCCATTGTTCTGTGTGTATGTGTGTGTGAAGAGACAGCACAGTGTGTGGGCTGAACTGCATGTTGTTTTCCGATTGCCCACAAGTGAAGGCTGGGTGCGGGAAGTTTGCGTGCCTTTGTCTGTGTGCATGAATAGTGGAGGACAAATAAATCTGCGCGTGTGTCAGTGCGTGCCTGCATTTTCTTCTGCGTATGTATACAGGTCACTGTGTATTGATTTGTGCAAGGACAGCATGGCAGAGCGGGAATCACACTTCTGTTTCTTCTTATAGTTACTCTGTCTTACTCCCTTCCTATCCCTCCATCCATTGATACTGAATTCAGCTGAGCCTAACTGCTTGGTTTTGATGTGCAAGTGGCAGATAAAACGTCCCAGCTCTAAACTTTCTCTTACAAAACTCCCAATTAAAAGTACTGAATATCAAGTCCTGTTACAATGGGAAAAAGAGTGGAAGTTTGTCATATTGCCCCAAGACGCTCACCCACCTTCTGTGGTGAAGGGGCTTCCTAAGCCCAAGCAGGAGTCTTTGTTTAACAGCCCTTGAGGATTTTTCATCCATAACTTGTCAAGCTATTTTTGTAACTCAGATATTATCTGGATTCTGCAATATATTGTAGCAGCAAGTTCCACTGCTTAACCACATGTGAGATGCAGAGCCACCTCCTTTTGTTTATTTTGAACCTGTCCCCTGACAATTTCTGTAATTTTATTGGAAGAGGCCATGAACAGTCATTCCTTAGCCACCCTCTCTGTGACACTTCTGATTTTGTAGACCTCTGTTGTGTTTCCTTTCCATCATCCTTCTTCCATACTGAAGGGCCCCAATCTTGTTTTGGTTTTGAGCCAAACATGGTTGCTGATAAATCTGCTGATTTGGGGGCTTTGGGCTCCCAAAGGCTGGCAGTCCCAGGATGCCTATAGCAGGCTGCACATACCAGGAGCCCCCTGCAAGGAGTGTCAGGTGTAATTTAGCACTGGGAGCATGAGTTATGGTCCTGCCCTTTAAGGAAAGGCTAGCAGCACAGCCCTGCCTGTCAGCTGAGTCCCCCACCCGATCATGAGCTCTCCTGGTGAATGAATCAGGATTTGGCATATCGTTGTTTAATACAGCCCCCATGCTAATGTCTTTTTGAAATGAAACCGAGAAAGCTGTTAACCTCAGTTAGCCAGCTGTCCTCACCATGACCTGGATAAATCATCATAGCAGGAGCTCTGAAGAACACCGCTATTACTGCTTTGGAAAATGGAGCTGGAAGTGAAGGACTGTGCTTCCCACTCGTGCCAGGAAGGCTTCTCTGCACCAGGGCTGTGCAGCAAAAGGACTGGTGTGTTGTCACGCCAGGACCCGGCTGGTGTTCCAGTCTGGGTGTCGGGTCCTGGAGACTTGCAGAGGCTGGAGCTTCCACTGGCACACTCCCTTCCCTGACAGTCACCAGAGGAGTTGTGGCGTTACACTGCAGGTGGGAGAAAAGCAATGTGTTGTATATAGGAGAGGAGAGGGTGGATTTCCACAGTGACCTCAGGGACTGGCTCTTTCGGCCACTCCTCCACCAGGCATGTCTCACCATCCAGCCCCTGCTCGTGACCACGTGGGTGCTGATGCAGGGCCAGTCTTCCATGTTCGTTCCCTTCAGCTGGAGGCTGGACTTTCTCCAGGGCTGTCTCCTTCACCACATCTGAAGGCAGCTAGCTTTGAGCTGTTTGTCTCTCTGGTGGGAAAGGATATAAAGAGGACAAGTTGGTGGCTATCACAAGGACATCTAGATCTACTGGAGCAGGGTGTTTCCCTCCACAAAGCTGTTTTGACTCTGGGAGTTGTTATCTTTACAAAGGCCTCTATCTGTTACTCTATCTGTTCTCACAGGGCACTGATTGCTGCAGTCTCTTTGTGTGGTAGTGAGTTCCACCAGACAGGTTTTCTTTTGCTGTTTCTGATCTGGCTATTTTGTGGTTTTTTTCCTCCTGCATGACTGAGGAAAATCACACCAACAGCTGCATGTAAGAAACTCCTGGAAAGAGGAACAAAGCCATCTGTTCTCCATGTCCGTGAAGACACGCACAAGAACTAATGGGCATAGCCTGCTTCGAGAAAGATTCAGGTTAGGAACAGTTTTCTAATGGGGAGGAGAACAAAGCACATGAACAGACTGTCAGGGGCCTGAGCATTCTGTATCACAGGAGACCTTTAAAGACAGATAAATGGAAGACAGGACACTTGTAGGTTCCCCTGTCTTAGAACTGGAAGATGGGCTATCAACCTCTTGAGGCTCATGCCGGCCTTGCTCATTTCCTAAATCTATCCTTGCTCATACCTTGAAACCCATCTCTGCCTTCTTCAGAGCCCCACTGTAGTGTTCATGTGGTATCAACATATCATTTCCCAGGCTGGATCTCCTTTCTAGCAAAGTGACTGCACTTGAGTCTTGGATTTGTGCTCGCATCCTACTGTGGTTCACCTGATCTCCACAATGCTTAGACCCAGCTTTGTACTTCAGGTGGTGTTACATCTCCAGCAGTGCTGACCGTGTTCCCGTGCTGGGTAGCGGTGTTGGTTTGTGGGAGCATTCTTCCATCTCGCTGTTATGCTCCCATAGACTTGTTCCCAGGAGAGATTCGCTGGGGAGTACACGCTAACTTTTTCCCATGTAAATTCATCCTTATGTGTCTTTCTTATTAGTGGTGTTCCTTCGGCTCTCTTCTCAGGGAACAGGGTTCTCTGTTCCGAGTGCTGTGGGCCCTGTGCACAGAGACTCTCTCCTTCCAGACCTCTGGAAGGACAAGGAAGTGGATCTGTCTAATTTCTCATACTGGAGCCATAGCGCTCACATACTGGGATGATGACTTGGTGCTCTTTCACATGTTCCCAAGGAGCCTGCTCTCCAGGATGTTCCTGGGTAAAGACGTGCTCCACAGGATGAGCAGAGGCCTCAGTGGAACTGGCTGAGAATGGGTGCCAGGGCCCTGACTGAAGCAGACAGGGATCAGGCACCAGTGCTGCAGGAAGGGACAGAACAGTACAGCTGACAGCCTCTGAGCTGCTCCCTTTAGTGATACATCCAGCAAGCTGCAACTGGAACTGGTAGGTGTTTGTTGAGCTGCACCCAGGAACTGGGATGTGGAAAGAAAGCTGGATTTTGCCCCTTTTACTGCCTACTTAGCTGGTCACAGGTTACCCAGTAGCCAGAATATGTATTTTAACATATGCTGGAAAGAGCAAGCAGAGCCTGGAGGATGTCAGTGGGTGATGAAGGCTCTAATACCACCAGCTGTATGACATGTGCTGCTGTGCCTCAGGCTTTGGCCCGAGCACTGCAGTTCCACCCTTGGTGGTAAACATAAGAGTAGACGAAGCAGAGATGGGAGCGTAGATTTGCTATCAGAACTTTTGGATTCAATTTCCATTCTCAGTAGAGAATGTGCAGTTTCTATGTGCAGTTTCTTACATGTGCTGCTTTGCAAAGGAATTGTGCAGGACATGGCTATCAGTCAGAGACCACCTGGAGAGTAAGGTCAGCTTGATGCCATGCAGTCTTGCTGTGCAGAGGCTGGCCCAGGCAACCTGGAGGTCAGGGTCTGACTGATGGAAAGGTCTCGCCTCTGTTCCTTGATGGCTGTAGGAGTCTACTGCCTTTTGCTTACCTCCTACTGTTTGAGTGCAGTCATGGAGCTTCAGTAGCTGAAGAGGTAGAATTGCCTGGATATCAGTGGTTGATCTATCTGCTTTCTTCTCAGTAACCAACAGGGGTGCAGTTCCTGGCAAGCTGTGTGTTACCTACCTACAGAGCCTCACAGTTGTCTGATGAGTAGCAGCCATGTTAATGCTGAGCAGCACCCACTTGGATTATGGGCCCTTGGTGGGAGGGTGGAATGTGCACAGGCACACAGATACATATATATATATACACACACCATATACCAGGACACAGCGCAGCTCACACAGACATCCCAGCACCATCAGTAGGCAGACAGGGCTGGAAGCACACACAGCCACGACAGCCAGTGGGAACTGCGAGCGAAGGTGAACTGTGTTATTTGTGTAGACACTGGCGAGGAACCCCACCGGGTACCTGGCTCTGAGAGCCAGTTCTACAACAGAGACGTTAAAGAGGGAATAAAGAAACTAATACAGCATTGACTAAAATGGTCTGCGAGGCTGATTTCTCTCCGTGCAGCCTCTGAAGGAGCAGACTTTGGGGCTGTGGAGAAATAGGCAGCCTCCAGGCTGTGAGGCTAATGCAGAGCCACGGCTGTTTGTATAGCTGCAGAGCCTTTAAGAGAGACTTGGGAAAACTAGCTTGGATTCCAATGAATATTTACAATTACGCTGCTCCAAAGCTGAATCCAATCACAGCACTGCAGTATGCAGGCTTTGTGCATCAAAAGAAAATGAGAGGAAAGCAAGAAAGATGGAGTTGCCTTTGGAGAGACTTATAAACACAGCTCTCTCTGCTTGTGGCAGAACTAAAATGCTTTATTTCTGATTGGAGCAATTTATTCTTCAGGCATTTTGCTTGATATTAGAAAGTGCCTGGCTGTTTTTTGAAGTGAGAGTCTTCAGTA
Source organism: Calidris pygmaea (assembly GCA_003697955.1). NCBI lineage: Eukaryota > Metazoa > Chordata > Aves > Charadriiformes > Scolopacidae > Calidris > Calidris pygmaea. Next base: position 1,426,930 of record QJSC01029205.1, read on the forward strand.
GATGGTCTTTAATTCAGAATAAAAGAAAGGAATGGGAAGTGTTGTAGTCCATAATTTTGATATTGTATTAACAAACTCCAGAAAAAGGGGAGCATTTCCAAACTAAAGCTGGGGCCCCTTTCACTTACTGCACTCTTGGTTACGATGTGGAAAAGGGCTGGGCAGAGCTACCTTTGTTAAAACCATGCTTCTAATATGATATTTGGCTGATTACCATGCTCTGCCACTGAACAGGATGATCTAGCAGAGAAAGGGAAGGAAAATACTGAAATAAACATTCATTGCAGCTCAGTATTGGCCTCTGCTTTTTTGCAGTGGAAGGTTTATAAAAATAATGGTGTTGGGGAATAACTACATGATAAAAAGATGGAGGATTTGTGACTGCTAGATTGCTGCAGAGGGCTGTGTGCAGCAGAATAGAAGTGTGTGACAAAGCAGAGGTACTGCTTGAAGTGACAACAGGAGCAGAACCAAGCAACTTGCCTCCAGGAGCTGCTCTGGTAGCCTGCCCATATTGCCCACTGATCAACTCTTCTACACAGTGCCAAAGGAAATCATCTTGGATTCTCTCACTTGTATTCCTTGTGTTGGTAGTGGGGAGAGCTGCAGGGAAGGGCTTGGCAGAAGACCTACAACGTGTCCATCAGTTCCATATGTTGGGAGCTTGTAGAGGACTGACACACTGGAACAGTTGTGGAAGAAGGTAGGTGTGAGAACGGACAAAAGCACGGGGCAGGCTGGGGACAATATGGATCACATAACTAGCAATTATGCTTCTTACTCTGACACTTCATGCACAGGACATCAGTCAGCAGTGCTGCCAAAGCGTGGCTCTAACATACGAGGGCTGTGAATAATCTGTGGCCTTGGCGTGGTCCTACAGCACCAAAACACCACTGCTCTTAATTACAAATATTTATGTTACATCTTTGCATTCCACCATTCCCTAGCACCATGGCAGCATGAGAGCAGATGCTCTGACAGAAGTCGGGTTAAGACTTACACTGCAAGAATGTGCAATTGCTTTGGCACGGTGTGCGCTTACAAGCCCACCTGACCTGGGAAAGCCACATCTGAAGGCTGGCCTCCTCCATCCCCAAGGCCCCAGCAGGCAGCATGTCTCCACCCCCGAACAGAGGGCAGCGTGTTGCCGTTTTCAGACTGTGCTAATCCCTTTGTGTGTTTTGAAGATGATGCTGTTCCCTGGTGCATTTCACCTCGTGGCTGCACAGATCCCTTCCGCTGAATGGCAATCTTAAAGGATGCTGAGGGGAAATCCCAGGAAGCTGGTCTCTGATCTGAGTCACGCTGCTGGTGCAGGGAAGCACTCTGTCACACGCAGGCATGGCACAGGGTGTTCCCTGCAGCTTGGCACATACTGAAGTCGATAGCCCTCAGCAGGAACTTGCATTCAGTATTATACTGTCTAAGAGGCTTAAAATCGACTGTGAAGTTTCAGTATAGCTACAAAAACCCCTGTTTTCAGTTTCTCCACTGGTAGCTTGCTCCAGAAGGAGACGGTGCAATTTGGTGATTGATTCTTGGAATCTGGCTGGTGCATCTGCACTGGGGTATTTTGAATCACGTTGTGTAATATGAAAAACAGTCATTCATTTCATTCATTTGAATTTGTCTTGCGGGAATGGCAGCTGCCCAGACAAATTCCATGTGAAGATGGGAAATGTGATGGAGAACCCAGTGCTGTGTGCAGCAGAAACAACAGTGCAGTTTTGCACCCACCAGGAAGCCACTGTTGATCCATCTTGCTCTCTGCAGCTCATTGTAGGTTCTTATACCAGCTCCTGTTGGTACTGGTGACAGACACCAGTTGCTGTGGCCAAAACTAGCACTCCAGTTGACCAGAAGAGGAGTAGCAGACTTGCACATATCTGGTAAACCACAGCCTGCTGGAAAATTACCAAATAGTTGCTAGTGTTAGAAGCAGGTTAAAGCTTAAAGCAGCAAATGCTGTTGGAGCAGGACTTGGCTTAATAGTCTACAGGAGCCACTGGCCCAGGAGCTGGAGTGGCTGCCAGGATCTCCTCTTACCCACACTGTGTATCTCTTCTTTAAGTTGGCTAGAATGTAAATGAGAGCTTCCTGAGCTCAGTAGGGCTGGAGGGCAGACCCAGAGCAATGAACATGATGGTAAAGACAATTGGAGTCATGGCTGAGCCAACCCTCATCCAGCTGATGGCAGGCAAAGCTCCATAGCTACCTCCAAACTCCCAATCAAGCCATCCATGTGTGTGCAGGGGCCCCACATCAGTGTGTGGCCATACAGCTCTGCCCGTGTCGTCCAGCACTCCATCTCCTCACTATCAGCCTCACACGCTGTGTGTGATACAGTTGAGTGCTCTTCAGGACAAGTCCCGTGTCACTTCTTTCTAAGCCCTACACTTATTTCATATTTCCATAGTGGGAACAGTGTAGTGAGGCTCGCACTGGCTGGGAAAACCGAGCAGGCTCTGCCCCACTCCAGCCACGTAGCCCTGAGAAGGTAAGAGCCATTGCTGGTGTGGAGAGATACAGGCAAGTGGGGAAAGGGCTGACAGTGGTCTCTACGAGCTATAGAACCAGAGAGGAGGAGCACCAGCAGTGATGGAGGAAGAGCTGCTCCGACGGCCGGGTAAGTTGGGTATGATTAGAGGTGGCTGTAAACTGGTTTATGTATTCTTTAAAAAATAAAGAAAAAAACCTCTCACCAAACAGTAATGGTCAAACACTTTCTAGAAAACTGCCCATATGTTACCGGCTATAACTGATAATAATGTATGTGTAAACAGAGCTGTTGCGGCAAACAGCCTGAGAGCTACTGCAGTTTCTCTGCTGCTGTCTCTTTACACTCCATCCCTCCTCACTATTGCTTCAGCATCGTGTCTCGTGCTCTGACCAGCTCCAGAGGACAGAACTCAGAAGTGTGCTGGCTGAGACACCCCTCATTCAGTGCAGGTGAGTGCAAACCTCGCAGCTCCACTGCCTGTGTCAAACCAAGGTGCCTCTGCAACTCCTGCATTCCCGCTGGGAAGCAGCAGCAGACCAGCAGCAGACCTGCTTCTCTGAGGCTCCCTTGGCATGGCTGAGTCCCCTTAGAAGGTCACTGGGCAGCCCCTAATGCCCCAGGGAGCCTTAGCACTCTGCAGGCCTCACCTGGGTGCTGGTTCTCCAGTCCTGCACCATCACTCGTGCCAAGGGCAGAGGTGCTCCCTGATGTGCAGGAGCCCAAGTGCTGTCGACCCAGCTCGAGGGCTCCCCACAAGAACAAAGCATGGGTTTTGGCACTGAAGGTGACCAGCTGACACAGCAGCAAACTGTTTGCTGGATGTCCTGAAGCTCATCACAGAGAGGGACTGGGGCATAGAGACTTCTGCTGTCATTACCACCAGCTCTGCCACTGCTAGGAGTGAGGGTTGCTTAAAAGTGGCCTGGTCTATGACGGCTCATCTCTATCCTGACGTGGCAGTGCAGAGCTGGGGTTACCAGCCCACCACTGCAAATTTTTAAGCTAGGCTTTTCGGATACAGCTCCTTAAAAAAGGACAACAGACCAATATTGATACAGGGCAGGATCAGTCCCTGCAAAGGAGCCTGGAGCAGTGAAGGAAAGAAAACGCTGCCATCAGCTGAAAGTCTGTCTAGCTCACTGCCTTCTCTCTGCCACTGTCTTCTCTCTGACAGGAGCCAAGAACTGCGCTCTTGGTCAGTGTAAGAAGAGGGCATAGATGCCCCAGTACTGCCCCGAATACCCTGCCAGCCTCCAGTGATTACATCTCAGAGGCTTCAGAAGCAGAAGTGGGATCTTGCATTTAATCAATGTAAGTGGATGTTTTTCTCCCATTAAAATATTTAATTTCTTTCTGAATGCCTGTAAACTTTGGGAGTCCACCATATCCTGTGTGAAGCAGTCTGACACAACATATGATATTAAAAAAAAAGAACTGTTTTTTGTTTTGTGGTTGTTACCTGCTGATTTATGGGGTGCTGCCGGTTCTTATATCGAAGGGACAATGAGAAATCATACTGCAAACAACCTCTATATGCCAAACTTGATTTTATAATCTTCTTCAGTCATTTCTTTTCCAGGCTAAAGAGACTATCTACTTTTTCCTCATATGGAAAATATTCTTTGTATTTGATCACCCTCGTTGCTCTTCTCTGAAACCCTTCCAACTCTATTTTTCTTGAGAGAGGCAGACCAGAGCTGCATATGGTAATCACAAGGCAGCTTCCACTTCGGATCTATTCAGTGGCGTAACTGTGATCTGCTCTCCATTATTTTCCTAATAATTCTTAACAGTCAGTTTGCCTTTTGGGCTGCTCCTGGGCACTGAGCAAACGTTTCCATAGAACCGTCTCTCCATCTGTATCTGGTTTTATCTAGTATAGCCCCAAGCCCAGCCCGCACTCGTGAGGAGGGAATGGAGCTACAGCAGCTGGGACTGCAAGTGAAATCTGGTAAGAAAGTGCAAATGCCCCAGAACTTTAGCAGGGTTAAGACCACCTGGCTGTGTCTCGTACCTTCAGGATTGGAGACAGCTGCTAAACATCTGGAAAACAAGAAATGATGAGTTAATCTCAGCCCCACAACACTGCAGCCCTGTCCTCTTCCAGCCGTGGCTACCTTCGAGTACCAGCTGCACCCAAGAGGCGGTAACACTGTGGGAAGAGCTCAGGAGCCTGCTCTTCGCTGAAGCAAAACTCGGGGTTAGGTGAGGCAGAACCACTGGGAACAGCCCATGTTTGCTTTGCTCTTGGATATGGAGCCTCCTTAAACAAAACACCCGCGCCTGTTGAATGTGGTCACCCTTTCACCCCTGTTGCAAGGATTCCTTCTGAGCTCCCACCTTCATTTACTATGCCAAGCACCAAGGCCACTGTTTCACAGGCCACAGGACTGATGGCCCACGTGGCACAGGGACAGGCCCACGAGTTTCTGCCGATGCAGCCTGCACAGTCCAGGGAAGAGCGGCCGCCTTCATGGCTCAAGAGTTCTGCTGGGTGGCTCCCACTAACCTTTCACTGTTGAGCACAAGCACACCTCACCAGTGACTGCAGCCAGAGCCCCTGCAGATAAACACCGATGTCAAGTCACTATCGAAGAACACAAATAATGTTCTCTTGCTCCTTCATGTTTTCTTTCTGTAGACTCAGAGAGCGAGCAGGAAGGGATCGTGCAGCCTGACCTTCTGTACCCATGGTCAGGAAAATTTTGCCATGTTACTGCTGAATTCAGTAACTTGTTTGACAAAGGCAACTTCAGAAGAGCGTTCAACTGGACTTGAAGACATCAAGAGATGGCACATGCACTTCCTCCCTCGGCAGTCAATCCCTTTGTATCACTCCTACTGATTTTTTTTCTCTGATTATTGCTGTGCCAGTGGGGCACAATGGTCTCAACTTTGGTTTCTCCTGGTTTCTATGCTTTATCTTCTCTGTATCTTTGAATACTCCTTTTGTTTTGGCCAGAGACTTAAGGTTAACCATAAGGAAAGGGCATGAGGATCCTCTCTTTCTGCCTCTATTTCTGCATTCCCATGCCCACCCACCCTGTGGAAGTTCTCCCTGTGATCCCCACCACAAGAGTCTTTGTCCACTTACCCAGCTCCCTCTGGTATCTGACTCCCCTCAGCCCCCTTTTTTTCCCCTTGTATTTTCCCACCCGCTGTTGCCGTTGCTGCTGGTTCTGGAGAAGGCTCCCAGAGCCAATACCGATGTGGCTGTCCAGGTGCACCATCCATCTCCCAGCAGCTCAGTGGCTGTAACTGCAAGAACCACCAAGGCATCGTGTTCTATGACCAGACCTGAGCAATGCTGCTTTTCCTTCACTTGCTCCTCCCTTCTTCCAGCAGGAATTGCTGCCAATTTCTAGCTCATGGTTCCTTATAGAAACGTAGCAGTTCCTTCACAGCTCATGTACATCCTTAACCCACGGACTCAAGAAACCAAGATGCAGCTTGCAGGAGCAGCGGTGGAAATGGCTGCCGTGATGGAGTAAGTACAAGAGAGCACTGCGAGAGGCACATGGGTGCTGGGCTGGGGGGAGCCCTGGTGGGCTGGTGCACACCTTTGGGTTTCCAGGCTCACTCCTGCCCTTGCCTGTGCGTTCCTCTTATCCTGGGTGAAGTGTTTAAAACCCAACTACACACAGTCCTAGGCAGCCTGCTCCATCTGACCCTATCTGGACAGGGCAGCTGGACCATCTCCTCAGATCATCTCAAGAGGCCCCTGCTCTGTGCTTCTGTGACACTGGGCCTTTCCCCCCAGGGAGCTGGAAAAGTGCAGGAGGCGGTGGCCTCTGCGCTCCCAGCGAAGCCCCCAGGATTCCTCCAGCACCAGCATCTGCGGCATTGTGCCAGGGACGAGCAGAGGTATCTGGTGTCTGAGCAGTGGGAATGTCACAGGTAGGCTTCTGGGGGACCGGGCCCCCCCATGCACCACCAATGGCCTCAACACCCCTCCAAGATTTCAAGGGAACAAGTGGAGGGACAAAGGAGGCACAGAGCGCTTCTGGCTGCTCCAGGATTTTGGCTTGTGCTGGAAATGCAACAGGGAACGGTCCTACCTATTTTTGCCACTCTGTAGCTGTTTCCTCCTACTCTATTTTCACACATCCAGTTCCTTTCTTTCTCCCTTCTCTGGAGGGGACCCTCTCCCAAGAGCTGCAATGTTTTTTTAATAAGTATTTTTTCAAGTAGCTGGCTGAGACCCTGGAAAGGATAATGAGATCATTTTCCTTGCAGAATGCGAAGCCATGCAAGACTTTGCCTGTTTTGTTATTTCTCCCCTGTAGACTCTGACCAGGCTACCGGTTATTTCGTGTTTGTTGATATTCCCCACCAGCCAAACGTACAGCCTGTGCCCCAGACAGCTCCCAGATGCGATTAGACCAGAGGTACCGGTTCCCTACCGACGCACAGAATTGGAAATTATCACTAGAACTGCAAAGAAATAACCTTTAAGGCTCATTAAAATTCCACGGACGCAAACGCCTGTTCCCGTTTTCACGGCTCCAGCTCCGGGGCTGGGACCCACCTCCTCCCCTTCCATCTGCCCCCCCCCCCTCCTTCCCCCGGGACCCCCGCACACCCGCCCCGGGCACCGCCACCGGCCCCGCTCCCGCTCTGACCCACGGGGAAAACAGCGCGGCCCCGGGGAGACCCCCGGGCAGGGCCCCCAGCTGGCGGCGCGGGGCCCCGGTGCTCCGGGGCGGTGTCCGCGGCACCCGGGTCCTCACGGCCCGCTCCGCCTCGGGGCGGCTGCCTCAGATCCCCGCCGCGCTGCCCGGCCCCGGAACGGCAGGAGGGGGCCGGAACCGGCCGTCCCTGCGCGGGGAGGCGGGGGCTGCGGGAGAACAAAGGTGCCCGGAGCCGCCCCGCAGCGCGGCGGCCCCGGCGGCCGCTGGGAGGAGCCGCCGCCGCCTCCGTCCCGGGCGCGGGGGGCGCCGCCGCCATAGCGGGGAGCAGCGCGGGGCGAGGGCGACCCCTGCCGGGCGGCGCCGGTACCGCGGCGGGGCGCGGCGCGGAGGGATCCGGGGCGGGGCCGGGACGTGGCACCTCCGCCCGCGCGGAGCTTCCGCCTGCTGCGGCCTCGGCCGTCCTCCGCCCGGCCTCCCCTCGCCCCCAGCCTCCCTACGCTGCGGGGGTCTTCTGCGCGACGCGGTCTCTATCGCCCCCGGGCCCCCCGCCACCCTCTCGGCCGGCTGCTCCCCTCGGGCCTCTGCCTCCCCTCCAACCGCCTGCTCCCCTTCAGCCGCCTCCTGCCCTCCCAAGGTGCCATGTCCCTTCCAGCCTCCCCACTCCCATTTCCCCTCCGTTTTTGGCCTCCCTCTGCTTTGGATGCCCTCCTTCCAGGCTTCGGGTCCCCTTCTGCCTCCCTTAAGCTGCTTGGTCCCCGATTCCTTTCCAGTCTCCCCCATCCCCTTGGGACTCCTCTGCCTTTTCAGCCTCCATATCCCTTCCAGCAGCCCCTTCCCCTTTGGTATCATCCTCACACTTTTTTTCAGTCTGCTCTCTGGCCTCAAACTCTTTATGGATTGCTTCTTCCTTTTGTACCCCCCACCCATTTCATCCTCTGCCCTTTTTTCGGCCTTCCTTTGGCCTTTCCTCCCCTTTTTTTCAGCCATGCTGCTCCCACCCTCCCCCCTTTTTTGGGCCTCCTTCTGCACACTGTGCTCTTATTAAGCTTCTCCTTGCCCCCTTTTCAGCCTCCACCTGCCTTCTGTCCTCCCGCTCATTTTTCAGCCACCCCTTTCCTCAACATCCTCCTTTTCCCCCACCAGCTTCCCCTGCCTTTGAGCCTCCAGTTTATTTATCATCTTCCACTTTCTTTGCAGCCTCTAGCTGACCCCTGGCCTCTTGCTCTCTTTTGGCCTCCACTCGCTGCTTTTCAGCATTTACCTTTCCCCACCTTCAACATCCACCTGTCCTCCAGCCTTGGATGGGAGGCCAAACAGGGGTAGGAGACCCAAAAGAGATAGGATGCCAACAAGAAATTAGAGGCCAAAAAGGAGTCAGAGGCTGAACAGAGGTGGGAAGATCAACGGGGAAGGAGGCCAACTCAAAAATAGAGGCCAAAAAGGTCTGGGAGGCCAAACATGAGTGGGAGGACAATAAGAAGGCAGAGGCTGAACAAGAGTGGGATGCCAAAAAGGAGTGGGAGGCCAACAACAAAGTGGAGACCAAAAAGGGCTTAGAGGCTGAAAGAGTGGGAGGCCAAAAAAGGGTTTGAGGCCAAAAATGGGTGGCAGTCCAAAAAGGAGTGACAGGCCAACAAGAAAGTAGTGGCCAAAAAGGGGGAATGGAGGGGTGGGCAAACAGGGCTAGGAGAGGGAAAAGGGGTGGAAGGACACGAAGAAAGTAGAAGCTGAAAGAGGGGCGGAGGCGGAGGCTGAACAAGGTTGGAAAGTGGAAACATTCTAGGAGGTCAAAACAAGATGGAAGACAAACCAGAAATTAGAGGCTGAAAAAGTGTGGGAGGCTAAAAAGTGGTGGGAGAATGAACAAGGGTGGGAGGCCAACAAGAAATTAGAGGTTGAAAAGGGGTGAGAGACCAACAAGAGGCCAAAAAGCAGCAGGAGATCAAAAGGGGCTGGAGGCCAAAAAAGAGGTAGAAGGTTGACGAGAAAGTAAAGGCCAAAAAGGGATTGAAATCTGAAAAAGTGTGGGAGGCCAAAACAAGGTGGGAGGCCAACAAGAAAGTAGAAACAGAAAATGTGTGGGAGGCTGAACAAGGGTGGGAGGCTGAAAAGGGGTGGCAGGCTGAGGAGAAAGCAGAGGCCTAACAGGGGTGGGAGGCCAACAAGAAAGTAGAAGCTGAAAAGGAGTGGGAGGCTGAAATGGGATGAGCGGCTGAACAAGGGTGGGAGGCCAATATGGGTGGGAGGCCAACAAGAAAATAGAAGCTGCAACAGGGTGGGAGACAGAACAAGACTAGAAGGCCATAACAGGGTGGGAGGCCAAAATGGGATGGGAGGCTGAAGAGTGTTGATAGGTCAGCAAGACAGTAGAGTTCAACAAAGGGTTAGAGGCGAAAAAGGGGTATGTCTGAAAAAAGGTAGGACACTGACCCACCGCCAGTAGAAGCCAAAAAAGGGTGGGAGGTTGACAAGAAAGAAATGATTGAAAGGGGTGGGAGTCAGTAAAATATTAGGAGGCTGAACAATAGTCAGAGGCCAAAAAGAAGTGGAAAGCTAAAAATAACATAAAACATGAAAAAGGGTGAGAGGCTGAAAAGGGGTAGACAGTCAAAAAGGAAGCAGAGGCTGAAAAGGAATGGGAGGCCAAACAAAGGTGGGAGGCTGACAAGGAGTTGGAGGCCAACAGGAAAGAAGCAGCCAAAAGGGGTGGGAGGCTGAAAATGTATTGGAGGCCGCCAAGAAAGTAAAAGACAGAATGGGATGCTGAAAAGGGCTAGGAGGGCAACAAGAAAAAAAGAGACTGAAAAAGGGTGGGAGGCCAAAAAGAGGGAGAAATCTAAAAAGCGTCTACTTTCTCCTCCTTTTTGTAGTCCTTCTTATCTTCTAGTTTCCTTTCGGCCTCCCACACTGTTTTGGCCTCCCATACGTTTTTGGCCTCCTACCATTTTTCAGCCTCTCACTCTTTTTGGCCTTTTCTTTCTTGGTGACCTCCCCTGCTCCTTTTCCACCACCCACTCTTGTTCTTCCTCCCATCCCTTTTCATCCTCTACTTTCTTGAATGGCTTCCCATCCCTTTGTCAGTTTCTACCCTTTTTCAGCCTCTCTTGGGTTTTTTTCCACTGGTACCACTTCTGGGTCTCTACTTTCTTGTCAGTTTCCCTGCCCTTCTCAGCCTCCCACTTTCTTTTTGGTCTCCCACCCTTTCTTAGCCTCTTCTTTCATTTTAACCTCTTACCTCTTTTCGGTCCTCCCACATTTTGTCAGCCTCCACCTCTTCTTGGCTTTTAATTTATCGTCGACTTCCCAACCTTTCCTCTGCCTCCCACCCTTTTGCAGCCTCCCACCCTTTTTTGGGGTGTGCTTTCTTGTCATCCTCTTACCCTGTTTTGGCAGTTGCCTCTCTGGATTGCTCAAAGTTCCTGCTTGGGCTACCAGGAATGGTTCAGCTGGGAGGTGGGGACGCCACAGTATGACGGGGCAGTGCTCCCCACAGGGAGCTGGTGTCAGTGGATGGCCATGGAGACTTCTTTTACCTGGGGTTTCTCACATTGTTGCCATCCCTTGAGGAGGAAGAGCTCCCCAGCTCTAGATGCAAGTCGGTTGTCTCCTATTTTCGGCTCAGACCATAAACACATTCCCCATTAAATCCTGCTGGAGAAATCCAGCTGTTCCCCAGCGGCCTCTTTTTCCTTCTCCCTTGCCTCCGGTCATGCTCGGTCAAGTGCCAAAACCACAAAAAACCTGGGAAACCTTCCTGGGTGAGTCACCTTCTCCTCGTGGCCCACCGCCTGCATGGACCTGCTGCACAGCAGTCCCTGCTGTAGCCCCTCGGCAGTGGTCCTCCCGACGCAACATGGTCATGTTGAGGGAGACGATGGGATTAGACTGGAGTTCCCTTAGTTTTTACTCTTTTTTTCTTTTCCTTTCTTTTCCCTGTTTTTTTTTTCCCCTGTAGGCTTCGTGTATTCTGTCTGAGCACACTCTAAAGCAGTTTTGTTGTAGTTGTGGGTGTTTGTTTCTCAGGAAGGAGTTAGGCCACATGAGGATGAAGTCTGGTTAAGCTAAAAAAATGTAACTATTTTTCCTGTGGTTAGAATTATTTTTAACACTAGTAATTTTTTGTATGCCAGTATTTTTCCACTCATTCCGTAACTCAGAAATAGTTGAAAGGAGGTTAATCAAACATTGAAATTAAATGCATCTTCATGCAAAGGCTCAGTGTGGAAAATTTTAGCTGCGAAACAGCAGTGTTTGAGAAGGAGTTGAGCCTGAGCATGACATGATGGTGTCCACGGTCCCCTCATGCTGCAGACGCTGATGTGCCCGAGGTCTCAGCTCACACGGGGACACCCCCTCTGAGCAGGACTGAGAACCTGAGTGGAGCTTTCAGCCTGAGATCTCTTTCGGTGCCTCTGCAACAGCTTACCCAGGGCCTGGATCACCCCTTAAGCATACGCCCCCGGATGAGCCCTGGGACAGGTGTGCTGACACCAAGGGGAGCAGTGAAGCCCCAGCACGGTGTCTCCCACCCCATCACAGGACCACCAGAATTAATGGCTGATTTAGAATCAGTAACTGGGTGTCGTGGTTTCAGCGGTTTTCACCCGGGACACTGGGTGAACAGTGATGGAAACAAACTGTCCAGATGTTGTTTTAAATGTCCATGGATGGCACATCTGCAGCATTCAGTTTACTCTGCCGAGAGTTAACTGGTAATGCATATGCTTATTTCCAGTTTAAGTTTGGTTTGTTTCATCTTACAGTCATCAGATTGAGATGTCCTTTCCCCTGCTAGATCTAAGAGCCTTCTGTTATTGACTCTGTTCTCCACGAAACCACTTACATACAGATCTGTGAGCAAATTCCCCCTCACTCTCCTCTCCACTAAACCCCGCACGCAGCGTCGCTTGAGTCTCGCAGGCTGAGGCCGTGCCTGTGGCTCCTCTTGGAGCCCTTCCCAGAGCTCCAACATCCCTCTGCACCATGACCACCAGCAGCAGGCCAGCTCCTACCACCACCAAGAGACCACAACTCCTTGTTGAGCTGTGCCTGTCGCTAACTCAGCCATCATGTTGACTCATTAGCCCACAGCTTTCACTGAGCACCCATGGTCATCTCCAAGATGGCCACGTCCTCCACCAAGCCCATGCTCCCAGGACAGGTCCCTGCACCCCTGGGGCAGTGTCTGTGCTTTGCTCCTGAAGGCAGGATTTTACATTTTGCAGTGACCCGATGTCACCAGCCTGCACGTGGTGTATCACAGCATCCAGTCTCTGTCGTGGTGCGACACCTCCTTTGCTGTTCCCCCGTCCCTGTGTGCATGAATTTGTCATTAACGATTTAATCAGTGATTTCTTTGTTTTCTTCTGTTTGTTAGGTAGAAATACTACTGTCTGCTCGGACATCGGTGCCTTGCAGTTGCTGGAGGAGTTCACCATCCTCTGTGCCTCTTTGCACGCTCCAAAGAGCTTGCTCCTGTTAAAGTGATCCCAACTGGGTTTTACTCCAAACGGATTTTTCCCTTCCATGTGCCCAGTTGCAGTGCATCAGGCTCTGGTCCAGGAACCCACGTGGAGGGAGTGAGGCGGTGTTTGGGCTGGGGTTGGGGGAAGTGCGTGCACAAACCTGCAGGCTCTCATTTAGTGGGAAGGCAGAAGTTCCTGATGTTAAAAGGTGCTTCCAGTAGAAATACTGCACTGGCAAAAAAAAACTAACAACCCAAACCGTCAGTGGACTTGACCCACACTGGTACCAGTAGATGTATCTGCTCAAAACCAGACAGAATTAGGGGAGGGTGTATATTATCAGCATATACATAAAATACTGAAGTTTAACTGAACTGACCTATAGTGGCCGTACAAAGGCAGCGTTCCCTCCATTCTGGGGAGGGGACCATAAAGAAGGGGCTGTTGGAGAAAGGCAGGTCCAAACGCAGGAGGAGACTAGTAAGTCTTTACATAGTTGGAGAGTTCTCCTTTTAAAATACCACCCAAGCCCATCAGGTGTATTATGGAGTTGGTCCTGAGATGATGCTCGGAATGTCTAGACAACATGAGATAAGAAAGCGAAGAAAATAAGGATTTATAGTTCACCCTGGCCAGAGGATTCTTCCTGTTTCTTGTGTGCAAAAGCATGACTGTTGCTTTCTAAAAACTAGCCCTTTAGGATGGCTGCTAGGAGATAGTACCCAGCCAGGGAGGAGGCCAGCATCAGTTGACTCAGAGCAGCAGAACATCTGATGGTGCCCCCCACACCCCCATCCAGCAGAAGCTGCCCGCCCGCTCCCCGGGCATCGGGTCCATGTGAAAGGGAAGAGGTGGCGTTTGCTCCGGGGCCACGTTGCGGGGTGACTCCAGATCTGTTCCTGTTGCGCAGCTGGTGGCAGGCAGGACACCGACCTGCGTTGTTGCTGGCTGGCTGTGTGGATGTTCCCAAACCACCCCCTCCCGCGTGCACCGTGGCCCGCTCTGCCGCAGTCATGGCTGGACGTGGGGCTGCACAAATAGCCCTCGGCGTGTCCAACACGCCACCGGGGCGTGCAAATGCCATGGCTGCCGCTGCACAAGCTGTTTGTGCAGTCGCATAGTTACAAGCAAGACCTTAACTTATCTCCACTTGGGCTTCCCTGTGCAAAACGGGGATAATAACACTTGCTCATTTTGCAGAAGGGCTCTGCAGTTCAGTTCATGAATATAAAGTAGTTTGAGATCCTCTGATGGAAGGTGCTAGAGATGGACAAAGGGGTACCTAATGGCACAAAGCTGACTTAAGTCCCAAGCACCAGTCTCGCCCCGCCGCACTGTGTTTGCTAATCCGAGTGTGTAATCAGCGTATACGGAGGCGACATGTTGGTTCGAGCTGTGTAATACAACAGCAACTTCAAAGCGCGCTCTCACCGTGAGCTCACGCTCCCCGAAAGGGGCAGGCGGGCTCTGTGCAGGCAGCCACAAAGGGCTGGCGATGCGCAGGCGAAAATGGAGAGCTGTCTGGGAGCGGGAGATGGGTGTAGAGCTAAATACAGACATGGTGCCGCTCCTTGAAACAGAAAACATCTAAATCTCTCTCCTCCCTCCCCACCTCTGCCTGTCAGCTCTTCCGAATGAAGTCCCAGCTTTGTTTTCCTGATTTCCATTTTGTATCCTAAAATATTCACTCCAAGTTCCGCTTGACAGACATCCCTAATCTAATCTCCATGTCTGCTTTCTAATTTTCGCAGTCAGGATAAAACAAATTGGCTGGCGTTAATTGCCTGTGCAGCGGCCTGGAGCTTTGAGCCGTGATTTACGAGCTCAGAGCAGGCGCTCTGCAACACATTTTTCTTAATTTATTTTTAATGAGTCTCTCAATTAATTTTCTTGGAAACATCTTAATGATGTTGGAGGCGGGTGTTAATGAGGTTTGTACCAGTGCCTCATTTTGCATATTTTAAAGTACTGAATGGCATCACAAGCAAGCTCCTAGTCCTAAAACAGAAAAAAAAATGCTTAAGGCTGGTGAGGGAGACCCTCCTCAGCTACTACTGCTGTCTCAGCTCAGGCTTTCAGGATCTATGGGCCGGTTGGTGACTTAGAACATCAGGAGGCTGAAGCTGGCAGAGCCCACAGGGATGGATGGCCCGGGGGGTGTGGGAGGGCTGAGGGGCAGCGCTGGGGCACGGCTGGTGGCCCGTCGTTTCTTAACAGACAGGAACAAAGCCTGGACTCACTGCCTGGGCATGCTGCAGTTCCCCTCGACACCCCCATGCTGGCATCCCCCATGCCGTGGGCTCCCCGTCCTCCACGTCCCCCCGGCCAGACCCTTTGGGCAGGAGTGCCCTGGGGCACGGGGGCCGGGCTGCCTTGGCTGGCGGCCGTGGGGGGCTCCAGGGCATCTCCGCCGGCTCATGGGGTCCCCGGTAATTGCTGGTGCGTGTGCCGGGGAGAGGCAGCAGCTGGATCGCCTTTGTTTTCTCTCAGCACGTCAGTCTTCATTAAACCAGAGGGGAATGAAAAGGGATTCACTTTTGTCCCAGCCAGAACGTGGCAGCTGTTTAATTTCAATTAACGTGGCACTGAAAAGAATAACATTATGGCAGTAATTAAAGTGAGACAACTCCTACCCCCAGCACTGCGCGGTGCCGGCTCACCCAGCAGAGGGTCCAGTTTGGCCCTCCCAGCTTCTCCCAGCATCAGGCGAGCACGGGCGGGCGGCTGTGGGTCAGGGCTGTGGGGCTGCCCCATGGGCTGACAAGGAGCTGGAGAAAGGTTAAGCCCTGCCAGGGCAGGCGCTGCCCACAGCCCCGAGGCAGCAGGATGGGCAGCACATCAGCTGGAGGTGAGGACAGGTATGGCAGTGGGTCAGATGTGCCTGGGCACAGGCGGCCAGCGGCCACCTCCAGAAACAGGGGCCCAAGGCAGAGCCCCACGGCGGATTCCCTGCTCCAGGAGCAGGTGGCCGGGTCCGTGCTTGGTACGGTGTGGTACAGTGTTGCACAGTGCAGCACAGCGTTGCGTGTTACACAAGGCAGCGTGGTGTGGCAGAGCTCAGCACGGCGTGGCATGGCAGTGCAGGCCTGCGCAGCACGGGCACCAGTTGGCTTGGCAGTGAGGACAGCCTGGCGACACCGCTGTGTGCAGTAACAAGGGCAGAGGAGGTGGCAAAGGGCCACCTAAGCCATGACTTCAAGCCATGACGTTCTGCTGGGGGACAGCAGAGCGATGCCAAGCTGTGCCGAGCTGGGCCACATAGAGCAGTGCAAGCTGCTGCGGGCTCAGCCCCAGCGTGGCTGCCATGTGTGGGGTGCTGCCAGGGGAGGGCAACTGGCTTTAATTAATAAGTCCGTGACGGAGCACCAAGGCAGAGGATAGCAGCCGGGGAGGCTCTGTGACCCGTTGGGTGCTCTGTGCCCTGTTGGGTGCTCTGTGCCCTGGCTGCCACTGCCTGAACAAGAGGGCAATCTGCAGGGAAATTTTGTTCCCTTGCACGGGCAGAAATTAGGGCTAAATTCAACTGCCTTCCGCACAGCGGGGGTTAAGTGGCCCCGCTCACAGGACTGTTGGTGCTGCGCCCGCTCCCACCGCCTGTGGCTGTGACCCGCTGGTGGAGCAGGTCGTCATGGCAACCGATGATTTCTATGATGGTACATCTGCGTTCACCTTCGGGGCCCAGCTTGGCCTTGGAAATTTCCAGTTAAAATACTTACCTGTGAAACCGTACTGAGCATCAGCGAGGGGCGACAGAGCGGGGAGCCCTGTGGCACGGTGTGTGCTGGGGCCATCGCTCTGCAGCTGGCAGCCAGGGACCGTCCCTGCCACCCCCGGGGCACCCAGGCTGCTGCGGTGCTGCCTCAGGCAGGGAGCACAGACCAGCCAGAGCTGCCGAGCCGTGGTGGGGCAGCCCCATCCACTGCCCCAGCCCCCACCTCGTTGTGGCCCCCAACTCCGGCACCACAGACCCCATTTCACCAGCCAGCACACCCATCTGCACTAGCATTTTGCCTCTACGGACTGGTTTCCATACATCTGCACGGCTGCACACCTACCTACACGGAACCAGCGCTGCCCCGCGCTCTGGGGTCACTGCCTCACACCATCCTTTGGCAGCTCCCCAGATTGCACCCATGTCTCCCACCCGCTACAGGGTGACAGCGGCCCGATGGGATGGGGCAGGTCTCCTGTACCCCAGGAACGGGCTGGAGGCCGCTGCCTGCCAAGACTGATTCCTCACGTAGGCACCAGTCCATCCCCTGTGCCCTGGCTGGAATTCCTAAAAGCCCTGGGTGAAGGTTTCCTGCGGGGCTGCCCGGCAGGATTTCCCTTTGTAAAGGCCACTTGCCCTCTCCCCAGCGATCGCTGTTGTCCATGTGGCTGCTGATTTGGGTTTCTGTTGAACGTCCCCCCAGCAGCAGCTGGGCTGACAGCCAGGCTCATCTCCACTCTCAGAGCCTCTCCTCACCCATGGACACTGTACTTACCCCAGGAAGCTTCTGGGGCATGCTCGGCCTCTCCTGGGGCCCGTGGCCTGCAGCCCTGCTGGGATGCATCCCTGCGGCACATCCCTCCAGCCATGCTCCATGCATGGTGAGCAGACCCGGGGGGGGCCACACAGCGTGACCACCCAACGCCCCCAGCCACTGCTGTCACACCACTTGGGCCTGGGCGCCCTGGGCCTGCTTTATTGACATTTACCATGGCAGAGGTAAAGAGGGTTTGTTTAGGGGTTGGTTTTTTTATGCTATCGATCTGGTGCTTTAAGAGGGGAGGAAAAAAAAAATTTCTCTTTGGCTGTCTAAACACTATTGATCTGTGCTGGGAATCCACGTGGACAGGGAAGGGCGTGGAGAAATTGAAATTTCATTTCCGACAACTTGTTCCTGTTATTTTTACCCCTTTGGACCGGGCGAAGCACGAGCAGCAGCCTCAATCCCCATGGTCAATAGCTCCCCTGGGAGCTTGGGGGGACATCTTGGGGAGCTGCAGGCCAGCACAGCGGCCTGCAGCCCAGGGCATGTCACCGAGCGTGGCACCACTGCCAGCCCCACTGTCACCTGCAGGCCTGCAGCATGTCCCCTGGCCAGCAATGGGGCATGAGGATGGTGGAAGGGGGAGGGCAGCATGGAGAGAAGAGGGTGCAAGGGCAGTGAGGAGCCATGGCATGAGGCTGCGGCGAGGCTCACCATGTACTCTGGTGCTGGGTACACCAGTGCGGGGTGAGATGGAGTTTGCCAGATGCACCAGCAGCAGGAGGTTATCGGGTTCTGGTTCTGGGCAGGGCTGCAGGCAGGGCCGTATCATGACGTTCCAGGGACAAAGCGTGGTCGAGGAGGAGCATGCCACATGAAAGCTTCGGTGAGGGCTGCAGGCAGCGGTGGGGGCCATGCTCCATGAGAGGGGGCACTAGCGCTGCTGGAGGGGAGGGCCATGGGCTCCCGTGCAGCTCTGCCGTGCTTCTTCTGCAGGAGCCCCGGGCTCAGCGTCTCCCACTGGCACCAGGAGCTCCTGCAATGGGGAGTTGCAGTGGCAATGCCACGGGCTGGTTGGGGCTGCTCCAGGCAGGGCTGAGTGACATCCCTGGCTGCCCTCTCCCTGAG
>QJSC01029236.1:8417-19092 GCA_003697955.1 Calidris pygmaea
TGGTCAGGCGGCCTGTAGTAGACTCCTACCACAAGGCTCCCTTTGTTGTCCCAATCCCTAATTCCTACCCATAAACTTTCGACCTGGTCATGGCTACTCTTTAGCAACAACTCTTCACATTCTAGCCACTTCTTTACATAGAGGGCAACACCTCCACCCCTTCTTCCTCTCCTATCCCTTCTGAACAGCTTGTAGCCATCGATGGCCACATTCCAGTCATAGGAGTCATCCCACCAAGTTTCCGTAATTGCTACTATGTTGTAGCTTTCCTGTAGCAGGATAGCTTCCAACTCCTCCTGTTTGTTGCCCATGCTGTGTGCATTGGTGTAGAGACACTTCAGCTGGTCTGCTGGCCACGTCACCTTCTTAGAGGGGCACTCCACTGATCCCCCAAGGCACTTTGTGGCAGCAACCTTCCTGTCTCCTATTACCTCAGGGGCTCTTGGTCCAGTTCTGCAAGACCTTGCCTTTGATGCAGTGATCACAGCATGCATTAGTGCAACAGGTTGGAGGCCCTTGCTATCATCCCATCCTTCAAACCCTGCCACTTGCCACAGACCATTCTGATATTATCATCATCTCTCACCTCGTGAAATGGCAGGCTGGAGGCTATCCTTAGGCTCATCTCTAGTGCACCCTTCCCCCCTCATATCTAGTTTAAAGACCTGTCAATGAGCCCTGCTAACTCCTGCCCCAAAATTCTTTTCCCCTTCTGGGACAGGTGTATCCTGCCTGCCACTGGCAGGCCAGGTGTCTCGTATAGCCGCCTATGCTCAAAAACCCCAAAGCCCTGCCGATATCACCAGTCGCGGAGCCACAAGTTGATATTCTGCCTCTTCCTATCAATTTCCTTATTCACGGTTGCCACTGGAGGGATAGAGGAGAAGACAACTTGCATTCCTGATCCCTTGAGCAGCCGTCCGAGGGCTCTGAAATCTCTTTTAATTGATTTTGGCCTCCTCCTACCCATTTCATCACTACCCACCTGAAATACTAACAGGGGGTAATAATCAGTGGGGTTTATTAGGTCTGGGAGTTTGTCCATCACATCCCTGACCCGTGCCCCAGGGAGGCAGCAGACTTCCCTGTGAAGCAGATCAGGGCGGCATATTGGTCCCTCTGCCCCCCCTCAGCAGACAGTCACCCACAACAATGACCCTTGTCCTTTTCCTTTTGGAGCTAGTAGCGATGTTGTGTCTATAGTGATGTGTACTTCCTGACTTCTCTAGTCTTGGTGTGCCATCCTCCTCTCCATCAGCCAGTTCCTCCTGCAGGACTCCATACCTGTTCTGCAGGGGTAACTGGGAAGCTGGGAGGGGCCCGGAGGGAACTCGCCTGCTTCCCTGAGCAGGGACCTGATTCCATTCCCCCCCTTCTCTGAGATCTCCTCCTATTGCTTGGTGACAAGAGGGGAGGAGGTCCTCCGATTTACATGGGGGCTCAACCTGTTCCCCTACTCTCAGGGAGTGGGCCCACCAGTCAATTTCTCTCTCACACTCCCTAATGCTCCTCAGCCTCTCCACTTCATCCTTCAGCTGGGCCACCAGGTTGAGCAGATCATTCACCTGTTCACATCTGATACAGGTGTTGTCCCTGCTGCCCTCCAAGATGTCCCTGAGTCCATCACAGACTTACGTTATCTAAGTGCAGTTGTTCTACTTGCAAGCACACAAGAATAAGCAACAATTTGTGTGATATATGTGTTTCCAAGCACCCCAGGTGTGAATCACTTGAGCGTATTTACAATCCTCCTCACCAATCTTCCATTACTTTCCCACACTGAGAAAGGACTTCAGTAGTCATGAAGGTGAGACACTTATAACCTGGTTGCTCCGATGCTGGGATAATGGGGCCGATACCATAGAGTTAGATGGCAGAGAAGCCAGGCAGTTGGGAAACTTGGCCAGAGATGGAGGCATCGACAAGGCGCTTAGGAGAAAGCCACAAACTCTCAGTGTCTGGAGGCAACTTGTCAGCTGTAAGGTGCAGGTATCCCTTTAAGGATGATATCAAATGCTGCCCAAGCAAATGGACCACCATGGAGAAAGGTATTACATACCTGAGAAAATTGGCTGTGTGAGAAGTGATTTACGGTGACTGGTGAGTGAATGCAGACTCTGATGAAAAGCCGTGCAAACGATCTATGTTGTGGAAGTTTGTGCAAAATGCACCACTGATGTATTCCCACATGTTGGCAACTATGATTTGGGGAGGACCTGATGCCAATACACCAACTGTAAATGAAGTGATTAAGAGGGTACGACAGTATGAAGACAGTCTCTCTCATCCCCCCATCGTTGTGGCCATGGAAAAACTGACTGAGAAAACCAAGACATTATTTGAAAAACTGTTTGATAAACTGTCCAGGATGGAGAAAAGATTGCTCTCTTCCTCTGAATGGACCTGCGTTGCAGCCATTAGGAGAAGACAACCTCCTAAGAGACTGGCTCAAGAGAGACGGAACATGCTGTGGCGTATGAAGAAATCACGGACTCGTAGGTCATGCAGTAAGCAAATCCAAAAATCCAATTCGACCGTCTTTATTGCTACACAGAGAGACTTATATACACTAAGACACAAACCTACTCCCCCCATAATGCCCAATCGTGGACTTACAAAAATATTTTTTTACCTTCTACTGAGCTTATCACAATAACAATTATTCTACTATCGAGACAAGTTTCGGTTCCCAGACTGTGCTCTGTTTTTTGTCAGAATGTGCTTCAGGATGCAAAACTTGTATTTCTCACTCCTCCCCTGCTCTCAAGGTCACTACTGGCACACACTGTTGCTCCAGATGCAAGTAAATCTTAACTATGTGAGTGACCTTTTACTGGGTCCACAACACGCCACAAAGCGCCCTGTGGTCTATTTTCCGTGAATACAGAGAGGACATGAGAAAGTGGGAAGGACAATCTATCTCAATACTACAGGCTGAGTACGTGAGTTGCAAGGTAAAACAAATATGAGAAAGAGTTTTTACAGAAGAATGGCTGCTCTGGTGAACAATTCTCCACTCTGAGTATGAACCCATTTGTTGATATCTATGAAAGTCAACTGAACTCATTTGTTGATAGTTAAAAAAGTCACGTGAACCCATAAGTTAATAGCAGGGACTATGCGCAGTATTAGAGAGGCCCTGCCTCCAGCCAGGTGGAGGAGAGAGACAACCGATTTTATTGGAGTGTGTGGATTCGATGGCCTGGCACATTAGAACCACAAAAGTATAAAGCTCTGGTGGACACTGGTGCACAGTGCATCCTAATGCCATCGAATCATAAAGGGGCAGAATCTGTCACTATTTCTGGTGTGACAGGGAGGTCTGCCCCAGGGGTGGAAACACAGCCCCACTATTTGCCATGGACTGATCCAGACTGCACTGGAGAAGGGTGGAGCTCCAGAACACCTGCAATACATTGATGACATCATTGTGTGGGGCAATACAGCAGAAGAAGTTTTCAAGAAAGCTAAGAAAATAATCCATATTCATTTGAAAGCTGGTTTTGCTAAAAAATGAGGTAAGGTCAAGGGACCTGCACAGGTGAGCCAGTTCTTGGAAATTAAATGGCAAGATGGTCGTCGCCAGATCCCAATGGATGTGATTAACAAAATAACAGCTAGGTCCCCACCTACTAACAAAATAGAAACATGAGCCTTTTTAGGTGTTGTGGGTTTCTGAAGAATGCATATTCCAGGTTATAGTCAGATTGTGAAACCTCTCTATGAAGTTACTAAAAAGAAAAATGAGTTTACCTTTTCTCCTGAGCAACGACAGGCCTTCGAGCAAATTAAACAAGAGATTGTGCATGCAGTAGCCCTGGGGCCTGTCCGAACAGGACAAGATGTTAAAAATGTGCTCTACACTGCAGCCGGGGAGAATGGCCCTACGTGGAGCCTCTGGCAGAAAGGACCAGGGGAGACTCAAGGTCGACCCCTAGGATTCTGGAGTCGAGGATACAAAGGCTCTGAGGCCAACTATACTCCAACTGAGAAAGAAATCTTGGCAGCGTACAAAGGAGTTAGAGCTGCTTCAGAAGTACTTGGTACTGGAGCACAGCTCCTCCTGGCACTCCAATTACCCATACTGTGTTGGATGTTCAAGGGCAAAGTTCCTTCTATTCATCATGCCACTGATACTACCTGGAGTAAGTGGGTTGCATCAATTACACAGCAGGCTCGAAAGGGAAACCCAAATCGTCCAGGAATTCTGGAAGTGCTCACAAACTGGCCTGAAGACAAGGACTTCGGAATGCCACCAGAGGAGGTGGTGACATGTGCTGAAGAAGCTCCACTGTGTAATGAACTCTCAGATAATGATAAGCTGTATGCTCCGTTCACTGATGGATCTTGTCCTATTGTAGGAAAACATCGAATGTGGAAAGCTGCTGTATGGAGTCCTACATGACGAGTCACAGAAGGTACTGAAGAAGATGAATCAAGTCAATTTGCAGAGGTAAAAGCCATCCAGATAGCTTTAGACATTGCTGAATGAGAAAACTGGCCAGTACTCTGTCTCTATACTGACTCATGGATGGTGGCAAATGCTCTGTGGGGGTGGTTAAATCCACAGAGGAATTGAAGCTTGATTGTTGAAAAAGGTGACACAATCGACAGCCCAACTGAAGTACCGCTATCCCAATGCATTCATCATGAGTAACAAGCGGGAGGAGCTGAAAGTCACTGTGCAGCTAGAAAGCTGCAATTTAATTACTGTCACTGAAGCATGGTGGGATGACTTACTTGAGTGGAACACTGCAATCGACAGCTATAAAATGTTCAGAAGGGACAGGCAAGGAAGGAGGAGCGGGGGGTCCCTCTATGTAAAAAAATGTACTGACTGCACAGAGATGTCTTTGAAAAACAGCAATCAACAGGTTGAGAACTTATGGGGAAAAAATTAGAGACCAAGACAACAAAGAAAACATTGTGGTTGATGTTTATTACAGGCTGCCCTGTTGACAGAGCATTCTTAGTTCAATTACAGGAATCACAGAATCATAGAATGGTTTGGGTTGGAAGGGACCTTAATGATTATCGAGTTCTAACCCCCCTGCCATGGGCAGTGACACTTCCACTAGAGCAGGTTGCTCAAAGCCCCATCCAGCCTGGCCTTGAACACTTCCAGGGATGGGGCATCCACAACTTCTCTGGGCAACCTGTTCCAGTGTCTCACCGCCCTCACAGTAAAGAATTTCTTCCTAATATCTAATCTAAATCGACCTCCTTTCAGTTTAAAACCATTACCCCTCGTCCTATCACTACACACCCTCATAAAGAGTCCCTCCCCATCTCTCCCCTAGGCCCTCTTCAGGTACTGGAAAGCTGCTATATGGTCTCCCCGGAGCCTTCTCTTCTCCAGGCTGAACAACCCCAACTCTCTCAGCCTGTCCTCATAGGAGAGGTGCTCCATCCCTCTGATCATCTTCGTGGTCCTCCTCTGGACTCATTCCAACAGGTCCATGTCCTTCCTGTGCTGAGGATGCCAAAGCTAGATGCAGTACTCCAGGTGGGGTCTTACCAGAGCAGAGGGGGAGAATCACCTCCCTCGACCTGCTGGCCACACTTCTTTTGATGCAGCCAAGGATACAGTTGGCTTTCTGGGCTGCAAGCACACATTGCCAGCTCATGTTGAGCTTCTCGTCCACCACCTCCCTCAAGTCCTTCTCCTCAGGGCTGCTCTCAATCCACTCTCCGCACAACCTGTATTTGTGCTTGGGATTGCCGTGACCCAGGTGCAGGACCTTGCATCACTCTGTCAGGCTCTGATCCTGCTGGGGGACTTCAGCACCCTGACATCTGCTGGATAAGCAGCACAGCAAGATGTAAGCAGTCCAGGAGACTTTTGGACTGCAGTGATGATAATTTCTTAATCCGGGTGATAGACAGCCTGACCAGAGAAGCATTATTAGACCTAGAATCTTTTAGGTTGGAAAACACCTTTGCCATCATCGAGTCCAACCGTAAATCTAACACTACCAAGTCTACCACCACTAAACCATGTCCCTAAGTGTCACATCTACATGTCTTTTAAATACCTCCAGGGATGGTGATTCAACCACTTCCCTGGACAGCCTGTTCCAATGTTTGGTAGCCCTGTCAGTGAAGAAGTATTTCCTAATATCCATCCTAAACTTCCCCTGGCGCAATTTGAGGCCATTTCCTCTCCTCCTGTCACTTGTTACTTGGGAAAAGAGACCTGTTGCTTACCAAGAAGGATGAACTAATTAGAGATTTTAAGAATGGTGGCAGCCTGGGCTGCAGTGATTATGAGAGATCTTTCAGTTTTTTAAAGAATTAGTGGATGAGACAGCCTGGGAAAGTGCCCTCAGGAATAAAGGAGCTGAACAGAGCTGGCAGCTCTTGAAAGATGTTTTTCTTAGAGTGCAAGAGTTCCCGATTCCCACGTGTAACAAATCATGCAAGGAAGACAGGAGACAAGGATGTCTGAGTAAGGACCTCCTGGTCAAACTAAAGCGTAAGAAGGAAACCCACGGGTAGTGGAACCATGGACGTGTATCCTGGGAAGAATATAGGGACGTTGCCCGAATGTGTAGGGATGGGGTCAGGAAAGCTAAGGCACAGTTGGAGCTGAATTCAGCAAGGGATAGGAATAATAATAATAAGGGCTTTTACAGGTACATTGGCCAGAAACAGAAAATTAAAGAAAGTGTACCCCCACAATAAAAAAGACAGGAGAAACGGTGACAACCAACATGGAGAAGGCTGAGGTACTCAACAATGTTTTTGCCTCAGTTTTCACTGGCAATTGCTCTTCCCACATCTATCAAGTCCCTGAACCTCAAGGCAAGGACTAGGGGAACAAAGTCCCTCCCATCATAGGAGAAGATCAGGTTTGAGACCACCTGAGGGACCTGAACATACACAAGCCCAGGGGACCCAATGAGATGCATCCCAGGGTCCTGAGGGAATTGGCTGACATAGTTGCCAATCCACTCTCTATCATATTTGAAAAGTCATGGCAGTAAGGCAAAGTCCCTAGTGACTGTAAAAAGGGAAACATCACCCCCATTTTTAGAAAGGGTAAAAAGGAGGACCGTGGGAACTACATACCAGTCAGCCTCACCTCTGTGCCTGTGAAGATCATGGAACAGATCCTCCTGGAAGACATGTCGAAATGTAGGGAAGACAGGGAGGTGATTAGAGACAGTCAAGAAGGTTTCACCAAGGGAAATTGTGCCTGACTAATCTGGTGGCCTTCTGCCACTGTATGTCATCATTACTATAATTGTTATCTGTTGTACTACAGTAAGTATCACCCAAACTAATGACAGATGGACTTGGAAGGAATTTTTTATGCTGAGGGTGGTGAGACACTGGGACCGATTGCCCAGGGAAGTTGTGAATGCCCCATCATTTGAAGTGTTCGAGGTCAGGTTGGACGTGGCTTTGAGCAACGTGATCTAGTGAAAGATGTCCCCGCTTATGGCAGGGTGGTTGGACTAGATGATCTTGAAGGTCCCTTCCAAACTAAACCATTCTATGATTCTACAATTCCTTCAGAAACTGACTAACAAAGAAGTAGCTCTCATAGCCTTTGGCATTATGCACTAGGAAAGTATAGCCCTGAAACTTTACATCCATAAACAGCCGAATAAACTCCATGAGATAAGCGGCCCCTTTAAACTCCCATTCTCATTCAGTAATCCTTTCTGCCCCTTCTTCATCCCAAGAGGCAGACAATGCTAACTCCACAGCGAAAATGGAGTTTGGGATGTGTGTTCCAGTTACATACCACGTGACAGGTAATAAAACCTTGCCCTGCTTCTGGATTTTTGATTACAGGTATGAAACGCTGGTGCTGGTTTACAATACAGATCTGTTTATAGCACTTTCTGCATTTCCAGCCTTTCCATTCGTACTGGTTTTCTACACAGGCCTTAAACTTCTCAGAGAAAATTGTAGCCAAGAAATCAGTTTGCTTTCTTAATACCCAGTCCTCAGATCTGCACAACAGCCTGCAGCTGGGACACCTTATCCTTGTCCCCAAGTTAAATGCACAGTCACAAGACAAGCAGAGCCAGCAATCATATTTACAGCTGTGACCATGGTTATACAACGTATGACAAAGATCACAATAGTTTCTTGCCCCTAACACCTTCCTGACTTCCTTAAAACCATAATAATGTTCATCATTGTCGTGGTTTGGGCTGGGCTGGCCACTAAAATGAACAAAAGATGCTCTCTTTTACCTCTCTCCCCTTCAGAGAAGGTAGAGCATCTCCCTTCAGAGGAGAGGAGAGAAAATGAGAGATAGACTTATGAGCTGAAAAGAAACTAAACTAATGAAATATTAATAATAAAAGGAAAAGATAATAATATAGAAAATAATAATAAAATATATACAAAACCAGTTTTGAGTTCCCAGGATGACCACCACATCACCAGCAGGCACTGGGGAAGTCCCAGACTGGACTCAGTGATGAACGGGAGCTGGATTCCGGATCTGGATTCAGGAACACACAGATCAGTATAAAAGGCAGATGAACAGAGTCCTCCTTGGATGCTGGCCATTGAAGAAAGAGCCTGAACCACTGATCCCTCAGCTTTTATACTGAACATGGGGCAGATGGGATGGAATACCCTGTTGGTCAGTTTTGAGTCACCTGTCTTGTCTGCTCCTCCCCGCAGGTGCGACGCCTCTACACTCTTCCACTTCCGACCCTCCAACAGGGCAAATACCAAAGCTAGCTGACCTTGGTTGTTATAGCAGTAAGTATAAGCAGGAGCCTTTCTGCATACCATTCCTTGGCATTAGCTATAAACATTGTTCTTATCCCTCTGAGAACAAACAGTTTCCTGCACAATATGCTGTTAATTTCAGAGAGTTACAGGCTTAGCTGCAAAGTAAAATTACTGAACAGAAAATTGGTTCTGTTTTACCTCGAATCAGGACAGTGATCAGCACAGCCACTCCCTAATGTTTGGTCGCATTCAATGAGAAACCGAAACAGCTAGCTACTTAAGCAGTGCAGTTTATTTCAGCAACAGATATGAAGGTTCTTATGGTTTGCTGGCGATATAAACACTGTCTGCAAAGCACGCATGAGTAAAAATATTGTTAATAGTACAAAACACACGATAAAGTTACAAACAATACAGCCTGGCTATAAATGTAAAAGGTAACTCTCCAGAGAGATTTCTAAGTTCCCTGAGGAAGCACTTGGCATAGTCTAAGTCTTACCCACAGGTGTCCCTATGGAGGGGAAGAAAGGCTCAGCCCGTTGACTGGTCCCAGAAGTCAAAGGCAGTCCGTGATGGGATCCTCCCTGACTTGTTCACGATGCTATTTTCCCTAGCATCCCCCCTTTCTTGGGCTATTTTTATACTATTTTTTACCTTCAAGGTGGAGCTTGAGTGACTTTAGTCATAAATACTT
This sequence comes from Calidris pygmaea, assembly GCA_003697955.1. Classification (NCBI taxonomy): domain Eukaryota; kingdom Metazoa; phylum Chordata; class Aves; order Charadriiformes; family Scolopacidae; genus Calidris; species Calidris pygmaea. The sequence continues at coordinate 17,815 of QJSC01029236.1, forward strand.
TTATTATGATTGGTGTAAAATTCTCTTGCCTCGCATTTAAAGGTATAGTTTAAAAAAATTCAGGGTGCAGACTCAAGGAGGAGTGGTCGCACCTTGGAGGCGGGTAGCCTTCAGGCTGGAGGTGTGTTTTGGTATTATAATGACATTATAATGAGCAAAGTTCGCACAAAGGACAGCATTTCATCAAAATTTGACAGACTGTTGGCTCAGGGTAGCAAGCATGCCCCTTATCAGTCCCATAGGATCACCTTGTTCCCGTATCTGCTGTGTAATCACAGAGATTGGCCGTGGAATCTTCACTCCACTCCATCCTCCATGTTGCTTTTGCAAGCAATATTGTTCAGGGAGTCAGTCATGTAGCGGATTCCTCACATACCAGCTGCCGCTGTGTTCTACCCTGGAAATGTTTCGATTTTATACCTTTCCTTAGTGTGTGAACAATGCTATATATTTTCAATAAAAATTATATTTTAGGAATTATTCCACAAGGCCTGTAACCAGTGGTGTCCCCCAGGGGTCAATACTTGGTCCAGTCTTGTTCAACATATTCATCAATGACCTGGACGAGGGGACAGAGTGTATCCTCAGCAAGTTCACTGATGATACCAAACTGGGAGGGCTGGCTGACACTCCAGAGAGCTGTGCTGCCATGCAGCGTGACCTGGACAGGCTGGAGAGCTGGGCAGAGAAGAACCTAATGAGGTTCACCAAGGGCAAGTGTAGGGTCCTGCACCTGGGGAGGAAGAATGCCAGGCACCAATATAGGTTAGGAGTGGACCTGCTGGAAAGCACTTCTCAGGAGAAGGATCTGGGGGTCCTGGTAGATGGTAAATTATCCATGAGCCAGCAATATGCCCTTGTCATAGATCGTAGATCCAGGAGAGAGTCCTTCTGATACTACATCGATAGAGATCCAGGAGAGGTTCCTTTCAAAGGAGCACTGACACAGGAGGACTCTCACAATGCAGATCCAGGAGAGGGACATTATGATGCAGTGTTGATGCAGTGGGCCCAATCTGTAGTCCAGACCCGTCCCACAGGGAAGTTACCTGCCTCCCTGGGGCCAGTACCAAGGATATACAAAGAAAAATCCACTCCCTGGTTCAGCCATCAGATTATTACCCTCTTCTGATATTTCAAGTGGGCAACGATGAGGTGACTACCAGAAGCCTCAAGGCAATGAAAAGGGATTTCAGAACTCTGGGACGACTGGTCAAGGGGTCAGGAGCACAGGTGGTGTTCTCTTCTATCCCACCAGACATAGGGATGGACGAAGGG
>QJSC01029237.1:0-19080 GCA_003697955.1 Calidris pygmaea
AATTGTGGGAGACTGACTAGCTGAGAAACACTGCAAGGCCGTTCTGGCCTTGAAGGCAGCTGTTGTCCAACAACAAGGTGTCTGTGGTTGCTCCGGCATGCGATAAGGTAACCATAAGAAAGGAACTATGGGCGGAACTGTCTTGTATAGAACTAACCAATAATGAGCTCGCATTTTGCAATATGTATGAGCTAATTATAGATGAGCATAAAAGTATGATAGTGTGTCTAAATAAACGGAAGTTAGCTGATCGTTCATATTGAGTGCCCTTCTTCCCTCCGTCGCAACAGATAAGTAAAAGGGAGAAAGCATAGAGAAGTAAGGACATTGTGAAGGAATACAAAACAGACAATAAAAGGAAAGACAATAAAAGGGGAACCTCAGATAGAAGAAAAGAATAATTTTAATGGAAAGCCAGAAGCAACATGTACAACAGATATAAAGCGATATTTCCTCTTAATCTCTTTACTTGATCTAGCCTTATAAATTTTGTGTGCCCTAAAATTTACCAAAGAGGTTTATAGGAGTGGAAACCCAAAGCTGCCTATTTTCACTTTCAAAATGTGTTGCTTTCCTTTGCTCTTAGATTGCAAGCCTAACTAAGAACAGAAGAGTGTGTTTGATTGCTGCTTTTCAGCATGACAGCTTAAGCTGTCAGTTCCAGCTAATATTCAAGAAGTTAAACTGTTTGAAATGTGTTCAAATTGAAAGATAATTCACACTTTTTGTGCACCTTATTTATCTTTCCCCAGCTCTCCACAAAAGTCAGTGGAGGCAGGATAAACTGCAAATACACATGCAGAAATTAAATATGTGAAAAGTAACAGAGGAACAACTTCTATTCTGGGCAAGTGGCCTCCAATGATGGATACGTGTAACTGGTGATGAATAGTCTGAATAATTTTTAACATTTGGTCATTTCTCTGACCATCTTAAAATTTAAGACTGGGAATATTCCTGTTGGTGTAACTGTACAGCAGAAAGGAGAGGAGCTAATAGGAGAGGCTTCAATAAATACCTTTATTCTTGTCACTTCTTAGGTAGCTACCTGTCTTGTGATATGACATTTAGAGAAGTTAATTTTATAGATAAGAAGATGAGCAGAATTTCTTATCTACAGGCATGATGACAGTACATACAAGAATTGGCTGGGTCAAAAAAATTTCTCAGAGTGTGCGACTATGTAGGGACCCTCTAGTACTCAGTGTGGTAGAACAGAAAAAAAGTTTAGGAAGCTTGGTGTGGTAAGAGCAAAGGGGGCAAAGGCAAGGGGGGCTCGCACAGCGACCATGTCGGACAAGCACAGGTAACTGTTAATCTGATTGGTTAAACTATGAGTGGACAGGGACTATAAATGACTGTTGCACCCCACTGCAAATGGGACCCTCACCACCGTCGACCCTTGCCATCATCATGACTTGAGATACCTGAGAATCACGGATCAGCGGGACGCTGTTGACTATGGAGGACCGTCATGAAGCGGACCTAACATCTTGTTGGAGGTGACTGTTTTTGCTGTGCTCTGTAATACTGCTTCTCTTTTCCCCCTTTCCTATTTCTCTGCCTTTTCTCTATCGCCATCTAGCGTTATTTTAAGGTAATAATAGTAAAGCTATAGTAAATGGCATCTGTTTGTGTCTTAATTGGACCCTCCGAATCATTACGAACCCATCCCAAGCCAACAATCGGACGGGAAGCTAACATCTTGCTGGCATAGTTGGCAGAATTCTGTGGCATGAGTGCAGTTTTTATTATTTGTTTTTGTGTGTATTGGAACAGTGCTGAAGTATTTGTGAATATACGTGTGCCTCTCAGGGACATAAAGGAGTACGAAATCGTGTTGGAATTTGTGAATTTGTGTTTATTGACTGTTAGTGTGCGATGTGCACCTCCCCGAGTGACTGCCCCCAATCTTAGTTGAGAACCCGATTTTAACTTGATTTGAGTTTTGATTTCTGTTGAGAAAATATGAGTGAAAGCCTCTCACCCCCTTTGGGGTGAGATGTGTTGTATGATTTTTTTGAGAAACATAATGCACACCTGTCCTGGGTCTGGCAGGGACAGGGTTAATTCTCCCCAAGATTTAGCAGGGACACGGGTATTCCATCCCAAGTGAGCCATGCCCAGGGGATAGACAGGAGCTATCTGGGAAAAGTGGGGGAGAGGAAGTCACCACAGGGGAATGGAGTGTGACAAGAGGGCCTAGTAGTTGTTTGTATCCATAGAACCTTGAAGTGTTTAGTAGTAGTTCATATTTTTCTTATTTTTCTGTCTTAGATGGGTAGTGTAATCTTGCAGGTGCTTGCTTATCTCAAATAAGGGATGGGAGGACAGCACTAAGGCGCTTGAAGCCGAGGCCGAAGCTTCGAAAACCAGCCAAGACCAGGCCTGTGGTTTGGACGAACTCCAAGGATGATCTGGGCCTGCGCCAGACACAGAGGTGAAAAGTTTACAGCGAGGAAGACTACTAACTTCATCCCTGAGACCCCCTGTCGACCACGACCAAGAAGCACTGCGCAGACTCAGGGGGGCGGGAAATTCATTTGCACAAGAAGCGGGGAAAGTTAATGCATATGTATAGGCGTTGTGTCACACCTGTTGAATATGTATTAGTTAGGGCCATAAACACAGAACTTTGCTCTGGGTCGGCGCGCACATCTTTGGGAAGGATCCCATGTGCGTCCGGCGCTGAATAAACACACCTCCTTTATAACCCTCCAAGGTTGTAAAGTCGTTGCTCCGCGCGTCAGAGTGGGCTGTGGCATCCAGGGTCCAGTCAGCAAATGGGGGGGTATCATAATCGTGGTTGTATACTCCTCTCTCAGTGTTATTGTTGTTGTTTTTCCTTGTTTCCCTTTGCTGTTCTGTTAAACTGCCTTTGTCTCAACCCATGAGGTTTGCCTTTTTTTCTTCCCATTCTCCCCTCACGGCTGTGGTGGTGGGGGGAGTCCAGTCCGAGAGAGTGGCTGCCACATGGTTCTTTGTTGCCGTCTGAGGCCAAACCACAACAGTCCTTATTGGCGCCCAATGTGGGGCACTTGGAGGGTTTAGATAAGGACAGATCTGACCAGAGCGTGTTAAAATGAATTCGTTATGTGTGTTTACTATATTAGTTGCTGGTAACAACGTTGCTTTGTTTGTTTTCATGGCTGTGTTAGGTAAATTCTTACATGCTTTATGTACTTCCTGTGATGATGTTTATCACCTCTGGAAGAGGGATCAGGATTATAATTTTGCTGTCCTGTGTGATATCAACTTATGATATGATAGCATCACTGTTCAGATGGTTATGTTGGCGTATTTATTCGGCACTGCTTTCCTGCCTATACCTCCAGGAATTTATCACCAATCACACTCAGTCTGTGGGGGAAGCAAGGGAGGATACTTTCCCCAGATCTTTCATCTCCCTTTTCTCTTTTGTGCTGGGTATGCCAGTTTTTGAGAATTTTTAATACCCTTGGGACATGCAAACCAGTTTGGTCCTATTGCTAGGTCTCCTGAATGTGTTTCAGCTCTTGCTTAGGGTTAAGCAGCTATTTAAGACTACCACCCAGACATCTGCCCCGAGGCTGGAGAGTCATGGGTGGCATGGCATGTGGGAGAACATGGGCAGGTATCTAGAGAGTTTTTCACCTCCAATGGTCTGGGATTTCACCACCGAACAATTACAGGACCCTGATAAAGTGATAGAAAGGAAAATGCTGTGGCTATTCCAGAGAGGCACAACTCACTGCATTGTGCTGGGCCTTGGCCAGTATCTACCAAGCATTGCTCAATGTTGTGCAGCATCCTCAGGAGAAAGAGATGGAAACCAGGCCGACAGGCAGTGTGGCTACTGCCACTCCTGCGACAGACACTGCGGGTACTCCAACTGCAGTGGTAGGCACTGCACTTACTCCAACCCCTGCAGCAGGTGCTGCAGCTATTCCAACCCCAATGGCAGGCAATGTGGTTACTTCAACCCCGGTGACAGAAACTGCAACTGAACCAGAAAACCAACCTGTGCCCATATCAGTTGCCCCTATCCAGAAGAAGAAATACACCAAGAAATAAGTTTGCTTAGTGAGGGATGACGATGATCCAGGGTCATCACAAGAACAAGAGGAAGAGGCAGAACCAGAGATAATCACCCGATCCCTGTCCCTGAACAAGCTGTGGGATATGCAAAAAGATTTCAGCCCACTTCCAGGTGAGCGCATTGTTACCTGGCTGCTCTGGTGCTGGGATAACGGGGCCAGTAGCTTGGAATTGGAGAGTAGGGAAGCCAGGCAGCTGGGATCTCTGTCTAGGGAAGGGGGCATTGACAAGGTGATTGGGAAGAAGACACAGGTCCTCAGCCTCTGGAGGCGACTCCTGGCAGGCGTGAGGGAAAGCTACCCCTTCAGTGAAGATGTTGTATGTCATCCGAGCAAGTGGACCACCATGGAAAGAGGTATCCAGTACCTGAGAGAATTAGCCACGCAGGAGATTATTTATCATGACCTGGACAATGCACAGTTACCCACAGATCCTGATGAAATCCAGTGCACAAAGTCCATGTGGTGGAAGTTTGTACGGAGCGCCCCATCATCATATGCCAACTCATTGGCAGTGATGGAATGGAGAGGCGAAGAGGGACCAACGGTGGATGAGGTGGCTGCCCGACTGTGGCAATATGAAGAAAGTCTATCTTCCCCCCTCGTCCCAGCTGTGGAGAAACTGTCCTGGAAGGTCCAGCAACTTGAAGAGAATATGTCCTCCCCACCTGTACGAGCCAGTATCTCAGCTGTTAGGAGCAGACATTTCTCCACTCAGGACAGAGAATACAGGGGGTACACACCACGAGGCACCCTGTGGTTCTGCCTGCGTTACCACGGAGAGGATATGAGGAAGTGGGATAGACAGCCTACTTGGATCCTACGGGCACGGGTACAGGAGTTGCAAGGAAGAACCACAAAAGGGGATCTCTCGAGGAAAAGTGCCCCCCCAGTTTCCAATGTGCAGTTCCCCAGACAGAATAAAAGGCCTGAGCCTACTTCTGATCCCCTTGAAGGAACTTCCACATGATTTCTGAAGAAGTGAGTAACGGATACTATGACCAGTATTAGAGGGGCCCTGCCTCCAGCCAGGTGGGGGAGAGGGACAACCGGGTGTATTGGACAGTGTGGATTCGATGGCCTGGCACGTCAGAGCCACAGGAGTATAGAGCTTTAGTGGACATGGGCGCACAGTGCACCCTAAAACCATCAAGCTATAGAGGGGCAGAACCCATTTGTATTTCTGGAGTGACAGGGGGATCCCAAGAGTTGACTGTACTGGAAGCTGAAGTGAGCCTAACTGGGAATGTGGCAAAAGCATCCCATTGTGACTGGCCCAGACGCTCCATGCATCCTTGGTATAGATTATCTCAGGAGAGGGTATTTTAAGGACCCAAAAGGGTACCGGTGGGCTTTTGGCATAGCTGCCTTGGAGGCGGAGGAAGTTAAACAGTTGTCTACCTTGCCTAGTTTCTCAGAGGACCCTTCTGTTGTGGGGTTGTTGAGGGTCGAAGAACAACAGGTGCCGATTGCTACCACAACGGTTCATCGGCGGCAATATCGCACTAACCGAGACTCTCTGATCCCCATCCATGAGCTGATTTGTCAACTAGAGATTCAAGGAGTGATCAGCAAGACTCACTCACCCCTTAACAGTCCCATATGGCTGGTGCGGAAATCTAATGGAGGGTGGAGGCTAACTGTGGACTATCGTGGCCTGAATGAAGTCACGCCACCGCTGAGTGCTGCCGTGCCAGACATGCTACAACTTCAATACGAACTGGAGTCCAAGGCAGCCAAGTGGTATTCCACAATTGATATCGCTACTGCTTTCTTCTCAATCCCTCTGGCAACAGAGTGCAGATCACAGTTTGCTTTCACTTGGAGAGGTGTCCAGTACACCTGGAATCGACTGCCCCAGGGGTGGAAACACAGTCCCACCATTTGCCATGGACTGTTCCAGACTGCACTGGAACAGGGTGAAGCTCGGGAACATCTGCAGTACATTGACGATATCATCATATGGGGCAACACAGCAGAAGAAGTTTTTGAGAAGGGAAATAAAATAATTCAAATCCTTCTGAAAGCTGGTTTTGCCATAAGACAAAGTATGGTCAAGGGGCTTGCGCAGGAGATGCAGTTTTTAGGAATAAAATGGCAAGATGGATGCCGTCAGATCCCAATGGACATGATCATTAAAATAGCAGCTATGTCTCCACCAACTAGTAAAAAGGAAGCGCAAGCTTTCCTAGGCATTGTGGGTTTTTGGAGGATGCATATCCCAGATTACAGTCTGATTGTGAGCCCTCTGTATCAAGTAACCCAGAAGAAGAATGACTTTAAATGGGGTCTTGAGCAGCGACAAACTTTTGAACAAATTAAACAGGAAACAGTCCATGTGGTAACTCTGGGGCCAGTTCGGGCAGGACAAGATGTTTAAAACGTGCTCTGCACTGCAGACAGGGAGAACAGCCCTGTGGGGGGGTGAGGAATTGTGGAGACGCGCTGCTGAGTGAGAGCTCGGCAGGTGTTCTTGCAGTGATGGGAAGGAAGCCTTGAGAACAGTAAACAATGTCCTTGTATGGTAATGTGAAGACAACAATATAGATAGCAAGCTAGCAAAATAGATAACAATACCAAAACAAATAATAATGACTAATTAGCCCAGGCGCATGATCACTTCTATGTAGCCAATTGTATTGCTCACAACGGCGTGTGGACAGGCCCCACAACCTATCTGTGTAGAGAGCACAGTGCGTGATCAAAAGAGAGAAACTATATATGCTGTAAAAATAAAACATTAAACGTCTTCGCTTCACCACTTGGCGGATTCTGCCCTTTGTTGCCACACAGCCCTACCTGGAGCCTCTGGCAGAAAGCTCCAGGGGAGACTCGCGGTTGACCCCCTAGGGTTTTGCATTCCAGGGATACAGAGGCTCTGAAGCCTGCTATATTCCAACAGAAAAGGAGATACTGGCAGCATATGAAGGGGTTCGAGATGCTTCAGAAGTGGTTGGTACAGAAGCACAGCTCCTCTTGGCACCTCGGCTGCCGGTGCTGGGTTGGATGTTCAAAGAAAGGGTCCCTGCCACACATCATGCAATGGATGCTACATGGACTAAGTGGGTTGCTCTGATCACATGGTGAACTTGAATGGGAAACCCCAGTCACCCAGGAATTCTAGAGGTGATTATGGACTGGCCAGAAGGCAAGGATTTCGGAACGTCACTGGAGGAGGAGATGTATGCAGAAGAGGCCCCACCATAGAATAAACTACCAGAAAATGAGAAGAGATGTGCCCTGTTCACTGATGGGTCCTGCCGGATTGTGGGAAAGCATAGAAAGTGGAAGGCTGCCGTGTGGAGTCCCACAAGACAAGTTGCAGAAGCCACTGAAGGACAAGGTGAATTGAGCCAGTTTGCAGAGGTGAAAGCAATTCAGCTGGCTTTGGACATTGCCGAGCAAGAAAAATGGCCCGTACTTTGTCCCTATCCTGATTCATGGATGGTGGCAAATGCCTTGTGGGGGGTGGTTACGGCAGTGGAAGCAGAGCAACTGGCAGTGCAGAGGCAAACCCATCTGGGTGGCTGAACTGTGGCAAGATACTGCTGCCCGGGTAGAGAATCTGGTTGTGAAAGTACATCACGTAGATGCCCTTTTACCCAAGAGTCAGGCCACTGAGGAACATCAGAACGACCAGCAAGTGGATCGGGCTGCTAAGATTGAAGTGGCTCAGGTGGATCTGGACTGGCAACATAAGGGTGAATTATCCATAGCTCGATGGGCCCATGACTCCTCAGGCCATCAAGGAAGAGATGCTACGTATAGATGGGCTCATGACCGAGGGGTGGATTTGACCATGGACACTGTTGCACAGGTCATCCATGAATGTGAGACATGCGCTGCAGTCAAGCAAGCCAAGCAATTGGAACCTGGAACACCATCCTGGGCCTTGAAAAGCAAGTCCTCTGCAACATGGCACACCAGAGAGAATTGAGTCAGACAACGGGACTCATTTCCGAAACAGTCTCATTGACATCTGGGCCAAAGAGCATGGTATTGAATGGATCTACCACGTTCCCTATCACGCACCAGGCTCTGGGAAGATAGAACGGTACAATGGACTGTTAAAAACTGCACTGAGAGCAATGGGTGGTGGGACTTTTAAACATTGGGATACACATTTAGCAAAGGCTACCTGGCTAGTTAACACCAGGGGATCTACCAACCAAGCTGGCCCTGCCAAATCAAAACCTCCACGCACTGTGGAGGGAGATAGAGTTCCCGTAGTGCACATGAAGAATATGTTAGGGAAGAATGTCTGGGTTAATCCTGCCTCAGGCAAAGGCAAACCTGTCCGTGGGATTGCCTTTGCTCAAGGACCTGGTGCACTTAGTGGGTGATGCGGAAGGATGGGGAAGTTCGATGCGCACCTCATGGGGATCTGATTTTGGGTGGGAATAGTCAATGGATGAAACTGTATGATGTTAATTGCTAAATAACCCTGCCACTGTACATCCTCATTTCTATAACTGCTATTGGTTGTACTATAGTAAAAATCACCCAAACTAATGACAAATGGACTCTCATGAAAAACCGAGTAAGGTGCAGCAGTGCAGGGATCAGAACTGACCTCAGCAGCTGGTGCCCAGCAACTTCATTGAGATCGACATCTTCAACCCATGGACCGTGGACACGAGCTGCACCAGATACATAAGCCACAAGCCCCCAAAAACCAGCATGCGACAATCCAGCCCCACACACATCATCTTGCATGCCCTGAGAGACTGTTCTAACAGATGGAGCCCAAAGTCATGAATTAAATGAACTCAACGGACATTTTAGAGTGATGGCCCATAGACTAAGGACATTATATCTGTATGGATATATATGTACATATATGTCAGGGGAAACTGATAGCATTTAATTGGACACTCTAAGATCTGGGCATGGCATGGAATGGTATGGAATAAGGGGTGGATGATGTCCTGGGTCCAGCGGGGACAGGGTTAATTCTCCCCAGGACCTAGCAGGGATACAGGTATTCCATCCCATGTGAGCCATGACCAAGGGGTAGCCAGGAGCTATCTGGGGAAGGTGGGGGGAGAGGAAGTCACCACAGAGCACCTGAGCGGGCTGTAGCGTCCAGGGTCCAGTCAGCAAGTGGTGGTATCATAATCGTGGTTGTATACTCCTCTCTCAGTGTTGTTGTTGTTTTCTTGTTCCCTTTGCTGTTCTCCGAGAGAGTGGCTGCCACATGGTGGCACAGAGTGGACCACCTGTCAAATCTCCATTTTAGAGACAAGGCAACGGGCACAAACTGGAACACAGGAAATTCTGTCTCAACATGAGGAAAACTTTTTTACTTTGATGGTAACAGAGCACTGGAACAGGCTGCTCAGGGAGGTGGTGGAGTCTCCTTCTCTGAAGATATTCAAAGCCCGCCTTGATGCAATCCTGTCCAGCCTGCTCTAGGTGAACATGCTTTGGCATGGGGGTTGGACTAGATAATCTCCAGAGGTCCCTTCCAACCCCATATGATTCTGTGATTCTGTGAATTTTATACTTAATAGTGAGGTTCATTTAATAATTAAGTTTAGTTAAATGTCTTTTTAATTCTAAAAAGCAGTTTTAGCAATCAGACTGATTATTCAGTCTTTACTGTTAATAAACATCTTAATAGAACTACGATCAATTTGCAAGTGATTGTAAACAGACTAAATGTATAAATCGCTACCCGGTACTGAAGGGCACTGTTGTCGTTTGGCCTCAGATGGCAACAAAGAACCATGTGGCAGCCACTCTCTCGGAGAACAGCAAAGGGAACAAGAAAACAACAACAACACTGAGAGAGGAGTATACAACCACGATTATGATACCACCACTTGCTGACTGGACCCTGGACGCTACAGCCCGCTCAGGTGCTCTGTGGTGACTTCCTCTCCCCCCACCTTCCCCAGATAGCTCCTGGCTACCCCTTGGTCATGGCTCACATGGGATGGAATACCTGTATCCCTGCTAGGTCCTGGGGAGAATTAACCCTGTCCCCGCTGGACCCAGGACATCATCCACCCCTTATTCCATACCATTCCATGCCATGCCCAGATCTTAGAGTGTCCAATTAAATGCTATCAGTTTCCCCTGACATATATGTACATATATATCCATACAGATATAATGTCCTTAGTCTATGGGCCATCACTCTAAAATGTCCGTTGAGTTCATTTAATTCATGACTTTGGGCTCCATCTGTTAGAACAGTCTCTCAGGGCATGCAAGATGATGTGTGTGGGGCTGGATTGTCGCATGCTGGTTTTTTGGGGCTTGTGGCTTATGTATCTGGTGCAGCTCGTGTCCACGGTCCATGGGTTGAAGATGTCGATCTCAATGAAGTTGCTGGGCACCAGCTGCTGAGGTCAGTTCTGATCCCTGCACTGCTGCACCTTACTCGGTTTTTCATGAGAGTCCATTTGTCATTAGTTTGGGTGATTTTTACTATAGTACAACCAATAGCAGTTATAGAAATGAGGATGTACAGTGGCAGGGTTATTTAGCAATTAACATCATACAGTTTCATCCATTGACTATTCCCACCCAAAATCAGATCCCCATGAGGTGCGCATCGAACTTCCCCATCCTTCCGCATCACCCACTAAGTGCACCAGGTCCTTGAGCAAAGGCAATCCCACGGACAGGTTTGCCTTTGCCTGAGGCAGGATTAACCCAGACATTCTTCCCTAACATATTCTTCATGTGCACTACGGGAACTCTATCTCCCTCCACAGTGCGTGGAGGTTTTGATTTGGCAGGGCCAGCTTGGTTGGTAGATCCCCTGGTGTTAACTAGCCAGGTAGCCTTTGCTAAATGTGTATCCCAATGTTTAAAAGTCCCACCACCCATTGCTCTCAGTGCAGTTTTTAACAGTCCATTGTACCGTTCTATCTTCCCAGAGCCTGGTGCGTGATAGGGAACGTGGTAGATCCATTCAATACCATGCTCTTTGGCCCAGATGTCAATGAGACTGTTTCGGAAATGAGTCCCGTTGTCTGACTCAATTCTCTCTGGTGTGCCATGTTGCAGAGGACTTGCTTTTCAAGGCCCAGGATGGTGTTCCAGGTTCCAATTGCTTGGCTTGCTTGACTGCAGCGCATGTCTCACATTCATGGATGACCTGTGCAACAGTGTCCATGGTCAAATCCACCCCTCGGTCATGAGCCCATCTATACGTAGCATCTCTTCCTTGATGGCCTGAGGAGTCATGGGCCCATCGAGCTATGGATAATTCACCCTTATGTTGCCAGTCCAGATCCACCTGAGCCACTTCAATCTTAGCAGCCCGATCCACTTGCTGGTCGTTCTGATGTTCCTCAGTGGCCTGACTCTTGGGTAAAAGGGCATCTACGTGATGTACTTTCACAACCAGATTCTCTACCCGGGCAGCAGTATCTTGCCACAGTTCAGCCACCCAGATGGGTTTGCCTCTGCACTGCCAGTTGCTCTGCTTCCACTGCCGTAACCACCCCCCACAAGGCATTTGCCACCATCCATGAATCAGGATAGGGACAAAGTACGGGCCATTTTTCTTGCTCGGCAATGTCCAAAGCCAGCTGAATTGCTTTCACCTCTGCAAACTGGCTCAATTCACCTTGTCCTTCAGTGGCTTCTGCAACTTGTCTTGTGGGACTCCACACGGCAGCCTTCCACTTTCTATGCTTTCCCACAATCCGGCAGGACCCATCAGTGAACAGGGCACATCTCTTCTCATTTTCTGGTAGTTTATTCTATGGTGGGGCCTCTTCTGCATACATCTCCTCCTCCAGTGACGTTCCGAAATCCTTGCCTTCTGGCCAGTCCATAATCACCTCTAGAATTCCTGGGTGACTGGGGTTTCCCATTCAAGTTCACCATGTGATCAGAGCAACCCACTTAGTCCATGTAGCATCCGTTGCATGATGTGTGGCAGGGACCCTTTCTTTGAACATCCAACCCAGCACCGGCAGCCGAGGTGCCAAGAGGAGCTGTGCTTCTGTACCAACCACTTCTGAAGCATCTCGAACCCCTTCATATGCTGCCAGTATCTCCTTTTCTGTTGGAATATAGCAGGCTTCAGAGCCTCTGTATCCCTGGAATGCAAAACCCTAGGGGGTCAACCGCGAGTCTCCCCTGGAGCTTTCTGCCAGAGGCTCCAGGTAGGGCTGTGTGGCAACAAAGGGCAGAATCCGCCAAGTGGTGAAGCGAAGACGTTTAATGTTTTATTTTTACAGCATATATAGTTTCTCTCTTTTGATCACGCACTGTGCTCTCTACACAGATAGGTTGTGGGGCCTGTCCACACGCCGTTGTGAGCAATACAATTGGCTACATAGAAGTGATCATGCGCCTGGGCTAATTAGTCATTATTATTTGTTTTGGTATTGTTATCTATTTTGCTAGCTTGCTATCTATATTGTTGTCTTCACATTACCATACAAGGACATTGTTTACTGTTCTCAAGGCTTCCTTCCCATCACTGCAAGAACACCTGCCGAGCTCTCACTCAGCAGCGCGTCTCCACAATTCCTCACCCCCCCACAGGGCTGTTCTCCCTGTCTGCAGTGCAGAGCACGTTTTAAACATCTTGTCCTGCCCGAACTGGCCCCAGAGTTACCACATGGACTGTTTCCTGTTTAATTTGTTCAAAAGTTTGTCGCTGCTCAAGACCCCATTTAAAGTCATTCTTCTTCTGGGTTACTTGATACAGAGGGCTCACAATCAGACTGTAATCTGGGATATGCATCCTCCAAAAACCCACAATGCCTAGGAAAGCTTGCGCTTCCTTTTTACTAGTTGGTGGAGACATAGCTGCTATTTTAATGATCATGTCCATTGGGATCTGACGGCATCCATCTTGCCATTTTATTCCTAAAAACTGCATCTCCTGCGCAAGCCCCTTGACCATACTTTGTCTTATGGCAAAACCAGCTTTCAGAAGGATTTGAATTATTTTATTTCCCTTCTCAAAAACTTCTTCTGCTGTGTTGCCCCATATGATGATATCGTCAATGTACTGCAGATGTTCCCGAGCTTCACCCTGTTCCAGTGCAGTCTGGAACAGTCCATGGCAAATGGTGGGACTGTGTTTCCACCCCTGGGGCAGTCGATTCCAGGTGTACTGGACACCTCTCCAAGTGAAAGCAAACTGTGATCTGCACTCTGTTGCCAGAGGGATTGAGAAGAAAGCAGTAGCGATATCAATTGTGGAATACCACTTGGCTGCCTTGGACTCCAGTTCGTATTGAAGTTGTAGCATGTCTGGCACGGCAGCACTCAGCGGTGGCGTGACTTCATTCAGGCCACGATAGTCCACAGTTAGCCTCCACCCTCCATTAGATTTCCGCACCAGCCATATGGGACTGTTAAGGGGTGAGTGAGTCTTGCTGATCACTCCTTGAATCTCTAGTTGACAAATCAGCTCATGGATGGGGATCAGAGAGTCTCGGTTAGTGCGATATTGCCGCCGATGAACCGTTGTGGTAGCAATCGGCACCTGTTGTTCTTCGACCCTCAACAACCCCACAACAGAAGGGTCCTCTGAGAAACTAGGCAAGGTAGACAACTGTTTAACTTCCTCCGCCTCCAAGGCAGCTATGCCAAAAGCCCACCGGTACCCTTTTGGGTCCTTAAAATACCCTCTCCTGAGATAATCTATACCAAGGATGCATGGAGCGTCTGGGCCAGTCACAATGGGATGCTTTTGCCACATTCCCAGTTAGGCTCACTTCAGCTTCCAGTACAGTCAACTCTTGGGATCCCCCTGTCACTCCAGAAATACAAATGGGTTCTGCCCCTCTATAGCTTGATGGTTTTAGGGTGCACTGTGCGCCCATGTCCACTAAAGCTCTATACTCCTGTGGCTCTGACGTGCCAGGCCATCGAATCCACACTGTCCAATACACCCGGTTGTCCCTCTCCCCCACCTGGCTGGAGGCAGGGCCCCTCTAATCCTGGTCATAGTATCCGTTACTCACTTCTTCAGAAATCATGTGGAAGTTCCTTCAAGGGGATCAGAAGTAGGCTCAGGCCTTTTATTCTGTCTGGGGAACTGCACATTGGAAACTGGGGGGGCACTTTTCCTCGAGAGATCCCCTTTTGTGGTTCTTCCTTGCAACTCCTGTACCCGTGCCCGTAGGATCCAAGTAGGCTGTCTATCCCACTTCCTCATATCCTCTCCGTGGTAACGCAGGCAGAACCACAGGGTGCCTCGTGGTGTGTACCCCCTGTATTCTCTGTCCTGAGTGGAGAAATGTCTGCTCCTAACAGCTGAGATACTGGCTCGTACAGGTGGGGAGGACATATTCTCTTCAAGTTGCTGGACCTTCCAGGACAGTTTCTCCACAGCTGGGACGAGGGGGGAAGATAGACTTTCTTCATATTGCCACAGTCGGGCAGCCACCTCATCCACCGTTGGTCCCTCTTCGCCTCTCCATTCCATCACTGCCAATGAGTTGGCATATGATGATGGGGCGCTCCGTACAAACTTCCACCACATGGACTTTGTGCACTGGATTTCATCAGGATCTGTGGGTAACTGTGCATTGTCCAGGTCATGATAAATAATCTCCTGCGTGGCTAATTCTCTCAGGTACTGGATACCTCTTTCCATGGTGGTCCACTTGCTCGGATGACATACAACATCTTCACTGAAGGGGTAGCTTTCCCTCACGCCTGCCAGGAGTCGCCTCCAGAGGCTGAGGACCTGTGTCTTCTTCCCAATCACCTTGTCAATGCCCCCTTCCCTAGACAGAGATCCCAGCTGCCTGGCTTCCCTACTCTCCAATTCCAAGCTACTGGCCCCGTTATCCCAGCACCAGAGCAGCCAGGTAACAATGCGCTCACCTGGAAGTGGGCTGAAATCTTTTTGCATATCCCACAGCTTGTTCAGGGACAGGGATCGGGTGATTATCTCTGGTTCTGCCTCTTCCTCTTGTTCTTGTGATGACCCTGGATCATCGTCATCCCTCACTAAGCAAACTTATTTCTTGGTGTATTTCTTCTTCTGGATAGGGGCAACTGATATGGGCACAGGTTGGTTTTCTGGTTCAGTTGCAGTTTCTGTCACCGGGGTTGAAGTAACCACATTGCCTGCCATTGGGGTTGGAATAGCTGCAGCACCTGCTGCAGGGGTTGGAGTAAGTGCAGTGCCTACCACTGCAGTTGGAGTACCCGCAGTGTCTGTCGCAGGAGTGGCAGTAGCCACACTGCCTGTCGGCCTGGTTTCCATCTCTTTCTCCTGAGGATGCTGCACAACATTGAGCAATGCTTGGTAGATACTGGCCAAGGCCCAGCACAATGCAGTGAGTTGTGCCTCTCTGGAATAGCCACAGCATTTTCCTTTCTATCACTTTATCAGGGTCCTGTAATTGTTCGGTGGTGAAATCCCAGACCATTGGAGGTGAAAAACTCTCTAGATACCTGCCCATGTTCTCCCACATGCCATGCCACCCATGACTCTCCAGCCTCGGGGCAGATGTCTGGGTGGTAGTCTTAAATAGCTGCTTAACCCTAAGCAAGAGCTGAAACACATTCAGGAGACCTAGCAATAGGACCAAACTGGTTTGCATGTCCCAAGGGTATTAAAAATTCTCAAAAACTGGCATACCCAGCACAAAAGAGAAAAGGGAGATGAAAGATCTGGGGAAAGTATCCTCCCTTGCTTCCCCCACAGACTGAGTGTGATTGGTGATAAATTCCTGGAGGTATAGGCAGGAAAGCAGTGCCGAATAAATACGCCAACATAACCATCTGAACAGTGATGCTATCATATCATAAGTTGATATCACACAGGACAGCAAAATTATAATCCTGATCCCTCTTCCAGAGGTGATAAACATCATCACAGGAAGTACATAAAGCATGTAAGAATTTACCTAACACAGCCATGAAAACAAACAAAGCAACGTTGTTACCAGCAACTAATATAGTAAACACACATAACGAATTCATTTTAACACGCTCTGGTCAGATCTGTCCTTATCTAAACCCTCCAAGTGCCCCACATTGGGCGCCAATAAGGACTGTTGTGGTTTGGCCTCAGACGGCAACAAAGAACCATGTGGCAGCCACTCTCTCGGACTGGACTCCCCCCACCACCACAGCCGTGAGGGGAGAATGGGAAGAAAAAAAGGCAAACCTCATGGGTTGAGACAAAGGCAGTTTAACAGAACAGCAAAGGGAAACAAGGAAAAACAACAACAATAACACTGAGAGAGGAGTATACAACCACGATTATGATACCCCCCCATTTGCTGACTGGACCCTGGATGCCACAGCCCACTCTGACGCGCGGAGCAACGACTTTACAACCTTGGAGGGTTATAAAGGAGGTGTGTTTATTCAGCGCCGGACGCACATGGGATCCTTCCCAAAGATGTGCGCGCCGACCCAGAGCAAAGTTCTGTGTTTATGGCCCTAACTAATACATATTCAACAGGTGTGACACAACGCCTATACATATGCATTAACTTTCCCCGCTTCTTGTGCAAATGAATTTCCCGCCCCCCTGAGTCTGCGCAGTGCTTCTTGGTCGTGGTCGACAGGGGGTCTCAGGGATGAAGTTAGTAGTCTTCCTCGCTGTAAACTTTTCACCTCTGTGTCTGGCGCAGGCCCAGATCATCCTTGGAGTTCGTCCAAACCACAGGCCTGGTCTTGGCTGGTTTTCGAAGCTTCGGCCTCGGCTTCAAGCGCCTTAGTGCCGTCCTCCCATCCCTTATTTGAGATAAGCAAGCACCTGCAAGGTTACACTACCCGTCTAAGACAGAAAAATAAGAAAAATATGAACTACTACTAAACACTTCAAGGTTCTATGGATACAAACAACTACTAGGCCCTCTTGTCACACTCCATTCCCCTGTGGTGACTTCCTCTCCCCCACTTTTCCCAGATAGCTCCTGTCTATCCCCTGGGCATGGCTCACTTGGGATGGAATACCTGTGTCCCTGCTAAATCTTGGGGAGAATTAACCCTGTCCCTGCCAGACCCAGGACAGGTGTGCATTATGTTTCTCAAAAAAATCATACAACACATCTCACCCCAAAGGGGGTGAGAGGCTTTCACTCATATTTTCTCAACAGAAATCAAAACTCAAATCAAGTTAAAATCGGGTTCTCAACTAAGATTGGGGGCAGTCACTCGGGGAGGTGCACATCGCACACTAACAGTCAATAAACACAAATTCACAAATTCCAACACGATTTCGTACTCCTTTATGTCCCTGAGAGGCACACGTATATTCACAAATACTTCAGCACTGTTCCAATACACACAAAAACAAATAATAAAAACTGCACTCATGCCACAGAATTCTGCCAACTATGCCAGCAAGATGTTAGCTTCCCGTCCGATTGTTGGCTTGGGATGGGTTCGTAATGATTCGGAGGGTCCAATTAAGACACAAACAGATGCCATTTACTATAGCTTTACTATTATTACCTTAAAATAACGCTAGATGGCGATAGAGAAAAGGCAGAGAAATAGGAAAGGGGGAAAAGAGAAGCAGTATTACAGAGCACAGCAAAAACAGTCACCTCCAACAAGATGTTAGGTCCGCTTCATGACGGTCCTCCATAGTCAACAGCGTCCCGCTGATCCGTGATTCTCAGGTATCTCAAGTCATGATGATGGCAAGGGTCGACGGTGGTGAGGGTCCCATTTGCAGTGGGGTGCAACAGTCATTTATAGTCCCTGTCCACTCATAGTTTAACCAATCAGATTAACAGTTACCTGTGCTTGTCCGACATGGTCGCTGTGCGAGCCCCCCTTGCCTTTGCCCCCTTTGCTCTTACCACACCAAGCTTCCTAAACTTTTTTTCTGTTCTACCACACTGAGTACTAGAGGGTCCCTACATAGTCGCACACTCTGAGAAATTTTTTTGACCCAGCCAATTCTTGTATGTACTGTCATCATGCCTGTAGATAAGAAATTCTGCTCATCTTCTTATCTATAAAATTAACTTCTCTAAATGTCATATCACAAGACAGGTAGCTACCTAAGAAGTGACAAGAATAAAGGTATTTATTGAAGCCTCTCCTATTAGCTCCTCTCCTTTCTGCTGTACAGTTACACCAACAGGAATATTCCCAGTCTTAAATTTTAAGATGGTCAGAGAAATGACCAAATGTTAAAAATTATTCAGACTATTCATCACCAGTTACACGTATCCATCATTGGAGGCCACTTGCCCAGAATAGAAGTTGTTCCTCTGTTACTTTTCACATATTTAATTTCTGCATGTGTATTTGCAGTTTATCCTGCCTCCACTGACTTTTGTGGAGAGCTGGGGAAAGATAAATAAGGTGCACAAAAAGTGTGAATTATCTTTCAATTTGAACACATTTCAAACAGTTTAACTTCTTGAATATTAGCTGGAACTGACAGCTTAAGCTGTCATGCTGAAAAGCAGCAATCAAACACACTCTTCTGTTCTTAGTTAGGCTTGCAATCTAAGAGCAAAGGAAAGCAACACATTTTGAAAGTGAAAATAGGCAGCTTTGGGTTTCCACTCCTATAAACCTCTTTGGTAAATTTTAGGGCACACAAAATTTATAAGGCTAGATCAAGTAAAGAGATTAAGAGGAAATATCGCTTTATATCTGTTGTACATGTTGCTTCTGGCTTTCCATTAAAATTATTCTTTTCTTCTATCTGAGGTTCCCCTTTTATTGTCTTTCCTTTTATTGTCTGTTTTGTATTCCTTCACAATGTCCTTACTTCTCTATGCTTTCTCCCTTTTACTTATCTGTTGCGACGGAGGGAAGAAGGGCACTCAATATGAACGATCAGCTAACTTCCGTTTATTTAGACACACTATCATACTTTTATGCTCATCTATAATTAGCTCATACATATTGCAAAATGCGAGCTCATTATTGGTTAGTTCTATACAAGACAGTTCCGCCCATAGTTCCTTTCTTATGGTTACCTTATCGCATGCCGGAGCAACCACAGACACCTTGTTGTTGGACAACAGCTGCCTTCAAGGCCAGAACGGCCTTGCAGTGTTTCTCAGCTAGTCAGTCTCCCACAATT
>QJSC01029238.1:3141-14199 GCA_003697955.1 Calidris pygmaea
CACATGTAACACGAGAAACTCTTATGGTGAGTGGAAAAGAAATAGGGTAAGACAAAAACTTGAGTCGAATAAGTACTTTAAAAATGTAGAGTAAAAGAATTTACTAATGTTATAGAAAAGGGGGGATTGACAAGAGGGCCTAGTAGTTGTTTGTATCCATAGAACCTTGATGTGTTTAGTAGTGGTTCGTATTTTTCTGCCTTAGACAGGCAGTGTAACCTTGCAGGTGCTTGCTTATCTCGAATAAGGGATGGGAGGACGGCACTAAGGCGCTCGAAGCCAAGGACGAAGCTTCGAAAACCAGCCAAGACCAGGCCTTTGGTTTGGACAAAGTCCAAGGGTGATCTGAGCTTGCACCAGACACAGAGGTGAAAAGTTTACAGCGAGGAAGACTATTAACTTCATCCCTGAGACCCCCTGTCGACCACTACCAAGAAGCACTGCGCAGACTCAGGGGGGCGGGAAATTCATTTGCATGAGAAGTGGGGAAAGTTAATGCATATGTATAGGCGTTGTGTCACACCTGTTGAATATGTATTAGTTAGGGCCATNTGGGTCGGGGCGCACATCTTTGGGAAGGATCCCATGTGCGTCCGGCGCTGAATAAACACACCTCCTTTATAACCCTCCAAGGTTGTACAGTCGTTGTTCTGCGCGTTATGGCCCAACCACAGTCTCACTGGCCCACAGCCCAGGCACCAGTGACCCCTCTGACCCCCTCGTGCTCAGGGCACAGTGGCCCCTGTCTCTGCCCACAGTAGGGGCAAAGCAGAGGCAAAAGCCCTGAGGCCTGGAGACATGGGGCCAAGATGCCTGGCGACCTGGCCAGCGTTAGCCCACACCCAGTGGCATGGGGACAAAGGGGCCAGCCAGCCTGGCCAGCACAAGCCTAGCCCTCAGGACACAGGGCTGAAGGGACTGGCCAGCGCTAGCCCAGTCCTGGGGACACAGTGTGAAAGGGCTCAGCTGGCCTGGCCAGCACTACCCCACCCCTACCAACATGGGGACAAAGGGCCCAGATCGCCAGGCCAGCACTAGCCCAGCCCTGGGGACAAAGGCCTGGCCAATGCTAGCCCAGCCCCAGGGATGCAGGGTGAAAGGGCTCAGCTGGACCGGCCAGCGCTGGCCCAGCCCTGGGAACATGGGGCCAAAGGGCCAAGCTAGCCTGGCCAGCACTAGCCCACGCCTAGGGGCCACAGGTCCGAGCCGGGCTGCCCATTGCTAGCCCAGCTCTGGAGACACAGTGCCCAGCTGCGCCCAGGCCTGAGCTGGGCACGTGGCCACCAGCCAAAGTCCTGGCCAGCGCTCTCTCCCGGCTCTTGGCCAGGCTGTCCCCAGCCTCCTGGGCTCCTTCCAACCCCATGGGGGAATCCAAGGGGAAGAAAAGGCCATCAGTGGCCACAGGCCACTCCAGGGGGGCATCTTGCCCATCTCCTGGCTCCTCTGGGGGTTTCTGACCCTTTGGAATGGTGTCTCCCACTGAGTCCAAGGAGGCATCCACCCTTTGCCTGATGCCAGCTGGAAGGATGTGTGGCAGTAGCCAGGTGGCCAACACTGGCCCAGCTGGCTACCACCCGCCCCATGATGGCTGCAAACTTCAACACCATCCCATCCAGCTGAGTCAGCACAATCTCCATTGAGAAGCAGCAATGCATCTCCCACCTCCTCCCCGCACTGAGGCCGGAGAGGCCCAAGAGGAGACGGGGGAGCTTTTGGCCACCTCTCCTGGGGCTGGGCAACCTCAAACCGGCTCCGCTCCCAACGGAATCACAAGTCACAAAGCCGGGGGAAAAGGGAGACGCTCAAACCAGGGCTGCCCCCAGGGTGGGATCCCGCAGGTCCATGCATCCCAGGATGCGCTCGTCCTGACCCGGAGGAG
Organism: Calidris pygmaea; assembly: GCA_003697955.1. NCBI lineage: Eukaryota > Metazoa > Chordata > Aves > Charadriiformes > Scolopacidae > Calidris > Calidris pygmaea. The sequence goes on from QJSC01029238.1 coordinate 5,021, forward strand.
GGTTTTTGCCCAACAGCGCACACACACCCAGAGAATTTCCCCCCAAAAAAGCAGATCCCTTGTGGCATCTGCTGTGGCTCCTCCAGAGCTCCCTCTTCTCCCGTTGCCCAGGGCTCAGCTCGTGGCCACAACAAGGGAGACGCTTTGGAGCACGGCTGACGTGATACTCCAGGAGCAGGGTCGCTGAAGGGCATTGTCGAGGACAAAAATGCCTCATTCTCCTCCAAGGGCCTGAAAAAAGATGTTGCTCCTCCTCCAGGTCACACTTGCCTGCAGCCCCTTTAGGGAAGGGGCTCTAAGGTCTCCCCGGAGCTTTCTCTTCTCCAGGCTGAACCCCCCCCAACTCTCCCAGCCTGTCCTCACAGCAGAGGGGCTGCAGCCCTCCCACCACCTCCATGGCCTCCTCTGGCATCGCTCCAACAGCTCCATGTCCTTCTGATGTTGGTGGCCCCAGAGCTGGAGGCAGCACTTTGAGGGGGGTGTCTCCCCAGAGCAGAGGGGCAGAATGCCCCCCCTCACCCTGCTGGCCACACTGCTGGGGATGCAGCCCAGGACGCAGGGGGTTTCTGGGCTGCCAGCGCACGCTGTTGGCTCGTGTGGAGCTTCTCACCCACCAACAGCCACAATGGCCTTCTCCTCAGGGCTGCTCTCCAGCCATTCTCCATCCAGTCTGGATTTGGGCCTGGGATTGCGCTGACCCAGGGGCAGGACCTTGCCCTTGGCCTGGTGGGACTTCATGAGGCGCCCAGGAGCCACCTCAATCCTGTCCATGTCCCTCTGGGTCTGGGCAGAGGGTGGAGAAAGAGGAGAAGTGGCAGAGTCATCAGGCAGGACTGCGGGAGAGCTGATCGCACCTCACTGAGGAGCTGCTGGGAGCGTCCCAGAGGCAAAAGGGGCTGAGTCTCTCCTGGATCTGCAGCGATAAGGTGCTCCCCCAGCCAAGGGGCAGGTTTTCACAGCACAGGGGGGGAGTGGCACTGTTTTGGGGGTGCTCACAGCATGGGGAGGCAGCAGCACTGCTTTGGGGGTGCTCAGAGCAAGGGGAAGGGGCATCAGTGATGCCCTATTTCCCCATCCACGTTCTCTGAGTGGAGTCCATCTGCATCGACCCCGCCATCATCGAGAGGAACATCAAGGTGAGACGCTGGTGGGGGAGAAGCGACACTGAGGTGAGAACCTTGGCGGGGGTGTCCCCCCAAAATCGTGCACACACCCCCCAAACAAAACCGTGCAGACACCCTCCCCCAGGAAGTGAAGCTCAACCCGCATTGAGGGGGACACGGGGGTCTCCCCTTGGGGACAGTGGGGGGGACAGGACACCGAGGTGGGATCAAGCAGGGACAAGCTGGGGGGGGGGAACTGGGAGGGTGCTGGGAGGGGCGGGGCCAGGGAAAGTGGGTGGCGCCAGTGGGCGGGGTTGAGACCACCCCCATCCATAAGCCAGTGGGCGGGGTTGAGACCACCCCCATCCATAAACCAGGTAGGGGTGGGGCTAAGGGAAAAGGGTGGGGCCATGGAGGCCACACCCACCAGTCTCCTTGGAAGCAGTGGGGGCAGGGGAAGGGGCGGGACTGTGAAGCCACACCCACCAATCTACTCCGGCAGGAGTAAGATGAGGGGTGGGGCTAAAAGGAGGGCCGCACCCACCCACCACGGGTGGGGATAGGGTGGGGCTAGAACAAGAGGCCACACCCACCAGCAACCCAAGGCAGGGGTGGGGCTATGGACAGGGGGTGGAGCTAAAGGAGGAGGCCACACCCACCAGTGTGAGTTACCCCTAGAAGGGTGGGAGTAGGAAAAGGGGGAAGGGTAAGGGGGCCACACCCACCACTTGGGCTATGGGAAGGGGCAGAGCCACAGGAGGCCACACCCCCAACCACTTCGGGTAGGGGCAGGGCTAAGAGGAGAAACCTCCCCCCAGGGGGCCTCAGGCAGAGGCGGGGCCACAGGGAAGGGGGGTGGGGCCACAGGGAGGTCACACCCAATGGGAACACCCTGGGGGCGGTGCTAAGGGTTCAAGCCACACCCCCGAGGGCTACTATGGGCGGGGTCAATGGGGCAGGGTAAGGGAGAAGGGGTGGGGCTGAAGGGAAGGGGCGTGGCTATGTGGGGAGACCACACCCCCAGGTGAAGGGTGAACACAAAGGGGTGGAGCCTGGGGAAACAAGCCACGCCCACAGGGCCTCCTGCAGGAGGCAGGGCTAAGGCAGTCAGCCCCACCCACAACACCTGGGAGGACACACCCACAAAGGGGTGGGGCTAAAGGGTGGGTCCCTATGAAGAGGTGTGGCTAATGGGGCAGGCCACATCCCAAATGGGTGCAGCCAAGGGGCCAAGCCATAGGAGCACCCAGTCATTGAAAGGGAGGGCGTGGCCATGGGTTGTCCCACCCCGTGGCAATGCCCACCCTCTCCGCCCCCCAAAAAAGAGCAAAATCTCCCCAGAAAGGGGACTGTCCCCTTCCCAGGTGTGCCCCCCAAAATGGGGGCACCCTCCCCCAAAAAGGGGCTTCCCTCCCCCAAAACCCTGTTGCCTCCCAGGGAACCAGGATATGAGGGGGAGGCAGAGTTTTAGGGACACCCCCCCCCCTAAAAAACCCAAAAAGAGAGGGCAGATCTCATTAAAACTCCCTGAAATGGGGTGGGGGGGGAAGGAGTAGATTTTGGGCAACCTCCCTCAGAACCCCATTTTGCCCCGCAGAACATCAACATCAGCCACCCCAAAGCCAAAGCCCTGGTCATCATCGCCAAACATTATTGAGGAGTTGGGGGGGGGGGGTGAGGGCTGGAAGGGGCTTAATTTTGGAGGCCTCCCCAATTAAACCTTGCCTTATTGAAGCATTGAGCCTGGAGACTGTGGGGCTGTACCCTAAAGGGGACTCTATTTCAGAGGTGAGGGAATTACAGGGTGGCCTCAGCCTCATTGGATTGACTTATCCAGAACACGGAGTCCTCGGGGAAGGGGAAATAACACACACACAAAAATAGGGAGGGGGGTCAAATCGAGCCCCAAGACACACCCCTCCCCCCCAACAGCCTCACCTTGGCCACGAAGGGCAGAACGTCCCCCGGAGGTCTCCTTGGCCCCCACTGGTACTTAAATGCCAAGGGGGTCCATCAGGGGGAGAGGGGTGACCGCCAGGTGGCTCCGAAGGGGGCAGGGGGAAGGGGTGTGAGGTGGTGACCCCTCCCCTCCAGCACATTCTAGGGGGTGTCCATGCTCCCTGGCCCTGCGATGGACCCCTTGAGTTGCCAGGTTTTGGAGCGGGGGGAGAGTAGTGTTTTTCAAGTGGTTTTTCTCTGCGGTGCAGAATAAACGGCCCGGACAGGGCTGACACCGGGGCTGCTCAGTGCGCAGCGGGGGCTGGAAAGAGGGAGGGCGCACCTTAAAAAACACGCCCTCTCCCAAGCCCCACCCCAAAACCACCACTTCTCCCATCCCACCACCCCAAAAACACTTCTCCCACTCAAAAAGACAACCTCTCCCAGCTCCTCCATCCCCAAAACTCCCCCAGTTCTGCCAACCCAGACAGCCCAAAACCACCATTCTCCCTAATCCCCCATCCCAAAAAACACCCCTCCTCCCAACCCTGCACCTCGAAATCCCCTCCTATCCCAAACTACCCTTACCAGCTCAAAAAACCCAACCCAAACACCACACCTCTCCCAAGCCCCCATCACAAAGAGCACCCCCTCAGCCAATCCTCCCATTACAAACACACACACCAAGAACTCCCCTTCCCAATCCAAAGACCCTCCCCCCAAAAAAACCTCCTCTCCCACCCCAAACCCTGACTCACTTCTGCCACACAAACTCTTCCCTCTTCCATCACCAGCTTCTTGATATTCCCAAAAACCTCCTGTCGCTCCCTGGGGGCAATGGGATTAACAAGGGGCAGCACTAACAAGCTCCGTCCCCCATTATCTGTCATGTTCTACCCTGGTTGCAGCCAAAGCCAGCAAAGAAACTTCCAGACAGCACCTGGAAAAGGGGGTGACAATAGGGGGAGGCATAAGAAGGAGAAAATATGGGGGCATGGGGGAGGCCTAACCATCTTTGGCTGAGTTGCCAGAGGAAGCTCAGGATGACCACGAGGAGCCCCAGCTTCACCGTCTGGGTGTCCCCAGAGGGAGGGGGTTTGCAGAGGGATATCATCCCCCTGAACAGACATGGGGAATTTCTAACAGGGTCTGCCCCCCAAAAAACATCCCCCCCGGGGGTTAAAAAAGACCCCCACTAGCACAGGCTCTCCCTCTTGGTGGGGGCAGGTCAGCAGTGAGGATGTAAATGTGGTGTTTGGTGTCCATCTCCAACAGCTGCACCCAAAGACCTGTGGGGCACAACGAGCTCATCTAACAGGGGGCCTTCCCTCCCTACAAGAAAATACCCCCCCCACACCCCTCTTTGCCTCCCCCCTCACCTGCTGCAGGGGCCTGCCCACCCCGCTGACCACCTCCAAGGAGATATCTCTGCATTCCCAAATGCCTTCCTTCAAGATAGCTATGGGGAAAAAGGGGAGGGAATTGCCTGCATATCAGAGGATGGGAGGGAAGGGTAGGGGTGTGGAACCAGGGGGAAGCTCCCCTCATCTCACCCACCCTCTTGATGGGGATCTTCTTGTGCTGTTTCACAAGCAGGAACTGGACCAGTTCCCTCACCTGCAGGGTGGGGATGGGGGAAATGCCAATAACAGAGGGGCTGAGATACCTCCCCCTGGAGAGGGACAAAAAGGGGGTGACCCTCACCCTACCTTCTCATTGACTTCATCCTGGGAGCCCCTCTCCACCTTCCTGTGCACCTGCCTGCGCCTTGGATCCCGGGCAGGTTGAAATCCTCATCCCCAGCGTCCCCCTGCAGGGGGAAAACGGGGAAGAAAACGAGGAAAAGGCCGAGAGCGCTTCTTCAGGGACATTTCTCACAGCCGTTCTCAGGCATCAAGAAACACCCGGCGGGCTCAAACCGCGACAACGACAACACCATCCCCATCGCCCTCTCCCGCATCCCCTCCTCGCTTCTCCCCCCTTCAAACAGGCCACAGACCCCCCCCACACCCCTTCAAACCACCCGGCGGCACCGCCCTTAACAGCTGCCCTTCAGACACCGCCTGCGCGCCCTCCCCTTCTGCCCATGCGCTCGCGCCGGCACCGCCCACCCTGGCAAACACCGCTGCCCATTGGCCCGCCCACAGCTCTCATCCCGCCCACCGCCTCCTCTTCGCGCCGCCATTGGGCCAGAGGCCAAACACACCCCGCCCCCTCGCTCCTGAGAAGGCTCCCCTCAGGGGGGGAAAAGGCTGGAAAAGCGGCCCCGCCTTGTTTCCTCTCAGCGGCACGAAATGGCCTCGCTGCTTGGCTTGAACTGTTAAAAACAAGATACTAACTCCCCCAAACCACCCAAAATAGCCAGTTTTAGCAAAAGAAAGGGATTTAATGCTGATCCCGCCCATTGTAAGGTGCCATCAGAGCCCTTCCCTCAGGGGGGAGGAAGAGGGGACAAAATGGCAGCCGTGGCTGAGGCAGCAAACTCCCCTCAGCCAGGCCCTGGGGTACGGGACAAGGGGGACGCCTGCACCCCACAACCCCAGGGAGGATTTCACCGCCCGCCTGCGCAGCCAAAGACGCTGTGAGGGGGAAGGCGAACAAATTAGGGAAGACAGTGTTCTATTTTGGGGGCTTAAAATGGATTTTAGGGAGCAGTGGGACCCCGGGGTGTGGCAGTAGGGATCTGGGGTGCTCTGCAGGTTTGGGGAGAAGGGAGGGGAAGCTTATTTGGTGTTGGGGGATATGGGCTGCCCTCTAGGGAATGGGGAAGGCTGGGAGGTGGAAATGGTGTGCCCTGAATAATCAGGGGTGCCCTAAATAATGGTTGGTGCCTTAAGTAATGAGGGTGCACCCTCCTCTCTGACTGTCCCCTCTTGCCCCCAGCTGAGCCCTCCTCAATCCCACTTTTGGGGTTTAGCGAGCCTCTCTGAGAGCTGAGTGTTGCCTCAGCTGAGTCTGCTGGAAAAACAGGGTGTTCCCCCCAAATTCGGGGGTGTGTCCCACTCTCTGCCCCCCCCAAGCTGATGGAGGGAGCCCCCTAAACTATAACTCCATGATCATCTCTCACACCTCCCAAACACACCTACATTCCACCCATGTGTTTTTTTTCAGAAAAGGCTTTTATTTTTAATTATTTTAACAATTTCTCACTTAAAATATATACATATACATAATAAATGCCTCGTCCTCAGAGCTGCATGTCCAGCGTGTCCGAAAGCTTCGTGGCGATTTTCTCTGCAGAATGAGAGGGGGAGACAGTCTCATTTGAGGGGGATTTAAAAAAACAAGTCCACAAAGCCCCCTTTTTCACTCTCCCCACTCTTCCCTGGGCTCAGAAAAACAAGCAGCCAGGGATTGCCCCCCAAAAAAGGACCCAGGTGTTTTGGCCCCCCAAGTACCCACCCGCCCAACACAAGTGGACCCAGGCGTCCAGTGTCAGGACCACTTTATCAGTGCAGCAATGGACAGGGGGAGTGAGGTTTCCATCTCTGGGTCCATCCCCCAGCTGTGGGTCTGCCCCCCAGGTGTGGGGCCGCTATGGCGCAGGGGTCGGGGCACTGCTCCAGCGTGGGTCTCCCTGCTCCTGCCAGCAAACCTGCTCCTGCGGGGGCGATGCTCCACANAGGCGTCCAGTGTCAGGACCACTTTATCAGTGCAGCAATGGACAGGGGGAGTGAGGTTTCCATCTCTGGGTCCATCCCCCAGCTGTGGGTCTGCCCCCCAGGTGTGGGGCCGCTATGGCGCAGGGGTCGGGGCACTGCTCCAGCGTGGGTCTCCCTGCTCCTGCCAGCAAACCTGCTCCTGCGGGGGCGATGCTCCACAGGCCACAGGTCTCTCCAGGAGCCTGCTCCAGGGTGGGCTCTCCACGGGCTGCACCTTCCTTCTGGTCTGTGGGAACACAAGAGGAGATGGGCAGGAAGACTGGTAACAGGCGCCAGGGACCTACAGCTGAGGTGTGGAAAGCACCTGGAGCAGACCTTGTTGTTTAGTTTTGTCTGCCTGACAAGGAGAACATCTGGGCTGAGATCACACAAGCCTGCCAGGGACTCATGGAACCTACTCGAGATTCCTGCCCTGATGCAGGAAAGATCAAAGCACATGGGAAAGGAGGCCTGCTGGAATCCTGGAGAGACAGGCGAGAGCAGCAGTTTGGGAAATGCTCTCTAGCAAGGACCGAGCTCGCGGTGCCTGCCTTCCCGCTGGCCTGCCTCTGCCCAGCACATGCAATGGTATCTGCAGTGGCATCTGTGTCTGCCGTGACCTCTATGAGGGCACCTGCCCCAGCAACGGCAGGGACAGTGGTGTCTCTAACGGTGTCAGTGCCGGTGTCTCTNCCGTGTTGGCCTTCATGCGCGCTGCCAGGTCGGAGAACCGCCGTCCGCGGGACGTGCCCTCCAGGCGGAAGAGCTGCTCCAGTAAGGAAAGGCAGCAGCTCTGCCGCAGCAGCGAGGCCAGCCTCTTCCTCCTGCCACACAAGAGACACTGCTGGGCCCAGAGGCTCTTGCTGCACAGGGCTCCATGGGGCAGGGCCGGAGGAAAGCAGGGCGGCGGACAAGCCAGTTGCACCTCCTTGGAGGACAGGGAGCTGACAGAGGGTGGGCTGCCGGAGCGGAAGGCGGCAAACACAGAAGTGCCGCTGGGGGGAAGCCGACCATTGGAGAGGGCGTGTTGGCACCTCAGGGAGGCCAAGAAAGCCAGGAACTGGCAGGAAAAGGGGGATGGGCCTCTGAGCTTCCTCGTCCTCACACCTCACCTCCACCAACTGCTCCTTCCCCGTGTCCTGGTCCTGCCTCCAGACCCCCGCCCCTCCTCAGCCTCTACTCCCTGTCTGCAGCTCTCTGTTCCAGCCACCACCAGCCCCTGCCACAGCCGACACGTGCCGGCAGGCACAGCCCTGGCTCCAGCTGCTGTTCACCCCAAGGCGTGCTCAGCCGCCATGACTGCGCATAGTGGGGAGGCAGTGCGGGGCTCTGTCCTTCCCTGCTCTACCCGCACATGGCTCCTTAATGCCTCGGTCCTGTAAGGGCCCCGTGTCAGGGTCAGGGGTGGCCTCAAGGCTCTGCCGGTCTGGGCCCACATGCCTGGGACTGGATGGGAAATGGCTCTTCCTCCCCTGGGGTCTCAGATCTGCTTCTTACCGGATCTCCTGCGGAAGGGAGGCTGCTCTTCTGACAAAGGCGGCACACGGCAACTTCTCCACCTGTGACTTGATGAAGGCTCCAAAGGAGCTCCGGGGGAAGTGCCGCTCGAGCAGGCTCAAAGCCTCCCTGATCATCTTCTTTGCCAGCTTTATGCGGTTCAGACGGCAGCAGACCTGCAGAGGAGAAGGGAAACACCCCGACATGGTCCAGTGGCCCANCTGGAGGTGCCAGGGATATCCCCTGCAGCTGGGGAAGGCATCCAGCTCCATCCCCCAGGAGATTCCCCCTAGACCTCCCCGTCTCTTTACCTCTCCTTTGAGGCTGAAGAAGGTGGCCTCCTCAAAGCGAGTTGTCACAATCGCTTTGGTCTTCCTCAGGACCTCTGCCTCATTCAGCTTCATGAGGGCCTTTGTGCAAGCAGACGGAGAGCAGGTGAGCGTGGGTGCAGAGCCCATGGCCGGCCTTGTCCTCCCCCATTGCCTTTGGCCTCTGTCTTACAAGGGCCTGATTGTCCCCCGGGCGCTGTCCGCCCAAACACAGTCTTACTGGCTCAGAGCACAGGCACCAGTGACCCTTCAGACCCCTCCCTGCTAATGCCCCTCGTGCTCAGGCCACGCTGTCCTGTGTCTCTGTGCACAGAAGAGGCAAAGCGGAGGAAAAAGTCAGGCTCTGACCCCAGCATTTCCCTTCCAAGGCCCCCTCAAGACAGGCCCTACTGCAGCGGTGACATTGTCCTGCCCAGAGCCAGGCCACGGAGAGGGCTCCGTGCACAGTGGGTGCTGGCAACTCACCATGTAACTGTTGGAGACGTGCAGGTAGCCAGCCGCAGACTCCAGAAGGTAGTAAAAGGCTCGGCCAGCATCGCCCGCTGCCAGGCAGTGCCGAGCCAAAGGCACGAGCACCGATTCCACGATGGCTTGGCAGGAGCAGTCGCCATTGGGCTTCCCGTTGGTCTCGCTGGGCAGCTCCGTTCTCTGATCGCGCTCTGCCACGCTAC
>QJSC01029239.1:0-19103 GCA_003697955.1 Calidris pygmaea
CCTCCAGGGATGGTGACTCCACCACCTCCCTGGGCAGGCTGTTTCAGTGCCTGACCACCCTCTCAGTAAAGTAATTCTTCCTAATATCTAATCTAAACCTCCCCTGACACAACTCCAGACCATTTCCTCTGGCCCTGTCATTATTCACTTGGGAGAAGAGGCCAACACCCACCTCTCTACAACCTCCTTTCAGGGAGCTGTAGAGGGCAATGAGGTCTCCCCTCAGCCTCCTCTTCTCCAAACTAAACATGCCCGGTTCCCTCAGCCTCTCCTCATAGGTCTTGTTCTCTAGACCCCTCACCAGCTTGGTGTCTCTCCTCTGGACATGCTCCAGCACTTCAATGTCCTTCCTGTAGTGAGGGGCCCAAAACTGGACACAGTACTCAAGGTGAGGCCTCACCAGTGCCAAGTACTTACTGAGGGTGCACTCATTCCCCTTATCTAGATCATCAATAAAGATATTAAGCAAGACTGGCCCCAAAACTGAGCCCTGAGGGACACCACTGGTGACCGGTCGCCAACCGGATTTCGCCCCATTAATCACAACTTGCTGGGCACGGCCATCCAGCCAGTTTTTTATCCAGTGCAGGGTACACTTGTCTATGCCATGATTCACTAGTTTCTCCAGGAGAACGCCGTGGGGGACAGTGTCAAAGGCCTTACCAAAGTCCAGGTAGACAACATCCACAGTCTTCCCCTCATCGAGAAAGCAGGTCACATGGTCATAGAACAAGATTGGGTTGGTTAAGCAAGACCTCCCTTTCATAAACCCATGCTGGCTGGCCCTGATCCCTTGGCTGCCCTGCACTTGCTGTGAGAGCTCACCCAAGATGATCCTCTCCATAATCTTTCCTGGTACCGAAGTCAGGCTGACAGGCCTATAGTTTCCCGGATCCTCCTTCCGGCCCTTCTTGTAGATGGGCGTCAGATTGGCCACCCTCCAGTCATCTGGTACCTCCCCTGTTGACCAGGATTGTTGATAGATAATGGAGAGAGGCTTGGTGAGCTCTCCCGCCAGCTCCCTGAGTACCCTTGGGTGAATTCCATCCAGCCCCATAGACTTATGCATGTCCAGGTGCATAAGCAAATCCTTAACTACTTCCTCCTGGATTACAGGGGATTTGTCCTGCTCACCATCCTTATCTTCCAGCTCAGGAGGCTGAATACCCTGGGGGTAGCTGGTCTCACAATTAAAGACGGAGGCAAAGAAGGCATTAAGTATCTCAGCCTTCTCCTCGTCCTTGGTCGCAATGTTTCCCCCCGCATCCAGGAAGGGATGGACATTCTCCCTGACTCTCTTTTTGTTGACGTATTTATAGAAACTTTTTTTGTTGTCCCTTATATTAATGGCCAGGTTGAGTTCCAGCTGGGCTTTTGCCTTCCTAATTTTCTCTCTGTATAACCTAACAAGATCTCTGTAATCCTCCTGAGTTGCCTGTCCCCTCATCCAAAGGTGGTAAACCCTCCTTTTTTCCTTAAGTCCTATCAAGAGCTCTTTGTTCATCCAGGCCGGCCATTTTCCCTGGCCTTTAATTTTGTGCCTCATGGGGACAGCCTGCTCCTGGGCCTTTAGGATTTCTTTCTTGAAGAGCGTCCAGCCTTCCTGAACCCCTTTGCCCTGCAGGATTATCTCCCAAGGGACTCTCCCAACCAGTGATCTGAACAGGCTAAAGTCTGCCCTCTGGAAGTCCAAGGTGGAGGTTTTGCTAACCCCCTTCCTTACCTCACTAAGAATTGAAAACTTAACCATTTCATGATCACTAAGCCCAAGACGGCCTCTGACCTCCACATCTCCCACTAGCCCCTCTTTGTTTGTGAAAAGTAGGTCTAGCAAGGCACCTCCCCTGGTAGGCTCAACTACCAGTTGTGTCAGGAAGTTCACTCGAGGAACCTCCTAGCCTGCCTGCTCTCTGCTGTGTTATATTTTCAGCAGATGTCTGGTAGGTTGAAGTCCCCAACGAGAACAAGGGCTGGGGTTTGCAAGACTGCAGCCAGCTGCTTGTAGAATACTTCATCGACCTGCTCATCCTGGTTGAGTGGTCTATAGCAGACTCCCGGCACAAAATCACCCTTGTTAGCCTTCCCGTTCACTTTTGCCCATAAACACTCAACTTCATTCTCACTGGAGTCTATCTCTATACAGTCAAAACACTCCCTAATGTACAGAGCCACACCCCTCCCTCTCCTTCCTTGCCTATTCCTTGGCACTCATGACGATGTGCCTTGCTCTCTCCTTCCAGGAGCAGGCACCGATGCCAACGTGTCCTTGATCCTGTTTGGGGAGTACAGGGACAGTGGGACCCTGGTTTTGAAGGAGTCCAACAAGTCTAACAAGTTTGAGAGGAACCAGATGGATGAATTCAGCTTCTCGGAAATGCTGAGCCTGGGAGATCTCTGCAAAGTGCGGATCTGGCACAACAACAAAGGTCAGGGTGGAGACTTGAGGGGGTGGGAGAGATCGGGACAATGTTTTCGCTCTAGGAAAGGTGGCCTTCTTGCCCGTCTATACGTAACCCCTTCACACAGGAGACTGTTTCCCCCTGTGCTGGTGTAATATCTCCTCTAATGGATTCCCAGCTCCAGCCTGAGCTTACAGCTGCTGTTGCAGCATGAGTAATGATAGCTCCTCCAAAGCAAAGCCATCCTACCTGTTGTCCCAACACACTGACTCTATTAATGCAGTACCTTTTTCACAGGCCAGTATGACACTTTCCTAGCAATTTAATGCTGTCAGCCTGACACCGATACATGGGGTAATGCAGCCTGGCATAACACAGTGAGCTTCAGAAAATAGAAATAAAGATCTGTGTCTATCTTTATTAAAATCACTGCATCAGCCGGTGACTGTGCAGAGCCCTGCAGAGAGAGATTCTGACAGTTTCCTGCTGCTGGACACCCTAACTGGTTTCACAAACAGCAGAGCAGCACTCAGTACCACCATCATAGTCATTTGTTTTGTGATTCAGGCCCTGAGCAGCGTCTTGTAACAAATGCATCACTCACACTGCTGTGATGACATCTCATCCCATCTTCATCTAAAGAGAGGATCTTGCATTAACGATGACTTGCTAATGGCAGGCCCTTGCTGCAGCCTGAAGGTGAGGCTTGATGGCTCCCATTGACCCACCAAAAAAGGTCGTTTTGGCAGTAGTATTTATTGAAGTCCCTGGTAGGGAGGAATGGCAGCAGGACCATCCAGTGGGCACCTGGTTGTACTGAGGTGGCTGGTTTATGGCTGGGCTGGGGTTATATATCATTATGGACATGTCCTAGCCGTCTTCATCTTGGCTTCTCCCAGTTGTGGCAGATGGGAAAGGCTGCATCTCATTCTATTAATTATTCTATTCTATTAATAGAAGACGCTACCTCTGGATCAGGCTCTCCCACTGGAAGCTTGCCTCCTTATTTTTATTTTAAAAAAAGAAAAGAAAAGAAATCTTATTGTCACCTCTGTCTGTTGTGAAATATGGGAAATACAACCATCCACCTGGAATGATTGTTTATTTCCCAGCCACTGCAAGCTTTGGGCTTGTATTATCACTCCCACAACACAAGACAATTTAGTTGATTAACCTCTGTAATATCATGTTATATAGCCAGTGCTGAATGCAGTAAGGGAGCTTCTTTTACCTGATTTTAGTTGCCAAAACACTTATTCTTTGAATCTGCAGTGTGGATGCAGAAACGGAAAGGGCTATCAAAATACCCACCGGAGTTTTAGCTCAGCAAACAGATCTCTGCAGTTGCAAGGGTGGTTCAGATGTCCTTCTGAGAGCAGCAAGAAATCAACATGGACTTGCAGATTCGTTTTCAAATATATTACCAGCTAAAACATCTCCAAAAAAGAACATTTTCATCAAGAGGCATTGTGGCTCCCTGGTGACTGGTCGTGCTAACAGAATGAAATCCACCCACTAGATCAGAGCCAATCCTTAGGGCTTGGGCATGTGAATGGGCTGGGATGTAGGAAGATGAGAACTGGGTCAAACGGAGGGTCTGTCAAGCCCAGCAGCTGTTTCCAACAGGAGCATTGTTGGGTTCCCAAGGAAGAGGAGGAACTGAGCAAATGTGTGTAATCCTTCCCTAATCCTCTGTGTCTTGCTATGTGTAGCTCAGGGCATTGCCTGAACTGGATATCATTTTTGTCCGTTAAGTAATTTTCAGTGAATTTTCTCATTCAAGTGCTGGTCCAAACTCTGGGTATGCTCACTGCTGTGTGACGAGCAAACCCAGTTTATCTAGGCAGTTTTGCTGCCTTTTCCTTCTTGCACAAGTGACCCCGGTTCACCTTATCCATGCCACTGATGATGTTGTTGATACAGGTTGGGGAGTTACCACGTCAGCTGAGCTATGGTAATTGCTGTCTGCATGCTCTTGGTCAGTGTCAAAAGGAAGTAACAGAGTTTAGCCTTAGGCTAAGCAGTAAAAAGGCTCAATTAGTTTAAGTTTGCTGTGGACTAAGAGCATGTACCCAGATAGCCACCACAAGTCAGCTAAAATAGTAAACCATGTGTCCAGAACCTGAAAAAACACTTCATATTTATGAATATAAATACGCATTGCAACCTCATATTCTCTTTCCTTATTTCCTGAATATCACTGCTTTCCATTTATAAATAATAGTTCTAGGACTTTTACCAGACCTAGCTGACTGCAGGATTAAGCCTTGGACAAGCAACATGCTCAGGTTTTGTTCAGCAAAAATGTACTTGTTTTTCCCCCAAGAAAGAAGGACAACTGTAGTTTAAATCATAGCATATGTTGGCTTCGTTGTTCTTGCATTGGTCATGTGAAGGCATATCCTATCTCAAACTTCACACAATGCAGAATGACAGTTTGTTGGGTGGGTAGAGTATGTATTACTGCTGGGATCCCAGGCTATAGCTATCCTTTGTATATATACCTGGTCTCTATATATAATTTATATAAAATGGCTATGCCACTGGTTAGAAATTCCTGGATCTATTTTTTGGAAAGGAGTAGTGGAGTCAGGGGTTGAGGGTCGCATATGTTATTTGTCAGATGCTTGGGGGACTTTGGGTATTAAATAAAAATGTGCTTGTATTTACTATTACTTTGAGGCATCAGATGTTGATCATTCTTTCCATAGGTTTTTTTCTTTTTTGGACTAAATAGTTAATGCCAATGGTCTGTGGAAGACTCAGCCTCACACTGGCCTACCCCATTGCTCCTCACTTGAATTTTTGGAACATGGTTGATGTTCTTTTCCTAATTTTCTTAATAATCAGCCTCAATGACAGCATCACCCTGTTTTGACTCACATTAGGTGCCTTTAGCACCTCTGGGCTAGTTAAGTGAACTACTAACCATCGCAAGGCTTCTTTTTCTTTCAGACATCACCTGGTCCCAGCAAGAAGTCAACCAACCTGCACACATTTCAGGATAAAATACATTTAAATGTATTTAAGCCCAAGGTGGCTACTTTGCCACGAAGTCCAGCTCAGCATCTGTCCCCATCAGTGAAGTTTTGCTGCAGTGGCTTCGTTCCCAGTTCACATCCCAATTTTGTTTATCCTTTCACTGAAATTTAACTGCAGTGGGGTGTTCAGAATTGAAGAGACAGTGATTGCAATGGCAAAGGCTGTCAGAAGGTCTTTAAATTGCAAACACAGTGTTTGCTTTCTCTGGAAAAGCATGTCAGTTTTATAGTCCCACTTTACTGCTTTTAAATGCCTTTTTCCCCACAAAAACTGCTGAGTGGCATCTATGTATGAGGCATAAAGGAGGAATGAAGACCCCATTTAATTCCTCTGACTTCAGTAAAATTGATTAGGGAGAAAGTTGCCAGTCATTTGAAAACAGGCAGTTTAGAGACTTCGCGACTGCAATTTCAATGAATTTGTTCCTGATTTTTTAAATGTTTAGAGCTCACCAGAAAGAGTCTGGTAACAATGAATTGCTGTGGATGAAATTTAGTTTTAAGTTTTGCTCCATGTCTTTTTATCTTGCCCCTGTTTACTTTGAAATACTGATGTCCGACCTGATATATTTAGACTCCCTGAGCAAATTTAATCATTTCCAGACTCCCCAAGTCCTGATCTGAGATAGGCACTATGTATTTTCTCATATCTCAGTTCATTTACTTCTACATTTATGCAAGATCAGTGTCTGTAGAAATGCTGGCTTTCTAAATATAGGCCTCATATTTTTTTTCTGGTTTAAGGACTAAATCACCATTCTGGAAGAATGGATTAAAGTTTATCAGTATCTCAGTAATGGAATTATTTACCTAGAAAAAGGATTTTTTTTTCTTTTTTTTTTTGTTGCCTTTTTCTCCTTGCAACAAGGAGATATGGGAAATCTGGATTTAGCTCCCTCATATGCCTGAGTAGATTTGAACCCCAATGATAAGCAGTCTTTCTAAAGTCATTAATTTCAGATTCTTGATTATCTCAGTTGCCATCAGCCAAGGGGAGCCAGGAAGAGTCCAATTATGGAGAAACCAGACTTCTCTGTGTTATTATGGGAGCAAAGACAGAAGTAAAAAACAAGGTTATGCAGCCCAACTTCTTTGCCTCAACAGGGCCCTTCTCTCAATTACAGCAACTGCTATGACATTGTCTAACTGAGTTTTAAATAGCCTAACTGCCCCAGTGACTCCTTTTGGGTGGCTCTTCTAATGGAGAAAGTAGCTTATTCCCCTTTCTTCATCTGGATTCAAGTCAAAAACATTAGAATACCCTTGTTTTTCCTTTCCTTTCTCTTTTTAAGGAGAAGTATCTTGGATCAGATCTTAAATTGCACAAGCCTTGAACTTGCAGCAAATGGCTTTTCCAGAGATATGTTTCTGCAAGTCATGAGTATGATTCCAGCCTTTTAGGCACCTGTAGGCCATAAGTTATTTAAAAAAAAAAAAGCCTAAAGATCTGCCTTTTTAGCCCTTTGTAAGTATTTGCTCAGCTATCAGACTTGAGAAGGGCTTTTCTAATCCACTTGACTGTTGCCTCATAAACTCTGTTGATCCATGGGGCAGTTTTGTTGAGTAGTTTCTGCTTTAAATAAAAAGTGAGATGAAGAGAAATAGGTGCCCAAGGAGAGGAGAGTCCATCATCCCCCCTGTTTTGTTGGTGGCTCAGTACAGAGAAAGACAACATCAACTCCTGCATCTCTCTGGATAGACTGAAGTCAACATCTCAGACAAGGCACAAATGGGCATGCAAGCCACAGACCTGTGTAGCACGCCAGCAACCAAAGATGTAAGCAAACAAAACAGCAGACTTGTAGAGAAGGTGAAGACCTTGCACAGGTCATTCATTTCTTCCCAATCTCCTGTAACTGCAGAACCCTTCACTACAGAGTGGAAAGAGCCCAAAAGGCCAGGTGTAGCTCCTTTACTCCTCTTGGGGACAAATTATCCTGCACCCTTGTAAAATGCTTTTGCATCAAGTGTGCCTCAATGAAACACAAAATATGCTTCAATTGCAAGAATATAATCTGAGAAACTGTTATATCTTCACTTTAAGCTGTTAAGTGTTTTTGCACAGAAGTAGTTTATCTGTAAGATGTGGTTGGTTGGTTTTTTTGTCTGAGAGTAATTTATGGATGGTTTTGACCTGAGTCAAATCCTGGACTGAGCAAGTTGCATAGACAACAGAGGGGGGGGGGCAGGAGACCTATTTTCTAAAACTGTCCCAAGTGTCAAGCTTTTCCTTTGTCAAAGGTTGTGAGAGGTTTTGCATCACCTGTCTGCTCCGATGAGAAATATTTCAGTGTGATCTAACATGATCCTAAAGGAGAGAAATACAAAATAGATCCATTTTTATTCTGCCACTGGCTTACTGAATGACCTTGTGTAAATCACATCCCCGTATCTCGTTTTCAATTATGTAAATTAGGGATAAAAATTATTCACCTTCTAAAAGTGTTTTGAGATGTACTGATACAAAGCTAGATGCTACAATTTTAACACCTCACAATTAATGCTCAATTTCTAGCGATCTGAAGCTGCTATCAAAACTCCCACCACTTTCTGGGTTATGTCTCCTGTGGTGGGGTTTAGAGATGGATGATCATCTAACCAGGCAGGGGATAAATAATGTCAGAAGACACAAGGCTGTCTTTGCAATAGCCATTACTTTATGTTTCAGAAAACATGAAAAGAAAAAAAAAGTGCAATTAGGGTGCTGAGCATTGGATGATGGTTGTGAATGGCTGGGCAGCAGCAAATCTTCACTGGCCCCTCAGCAGTCAATGTCCCGAGCGGGATTTTTCTTTTACTACTAGAGGAACATAAGCACCAGTAATGACAACTTTTATCCTTGATCGGGCATCAACCATTTTCAAAACCAAACCAAAGAAGATCTGCTACAGATATACAAATGATAGAAAGGAAAAATCAATTGATATGGTTGCAAAGAGTGGAGACAGTTTAAACTTCCATGGCCATGTGTGCATCCAAGCCTGGATGTGGTTCTACCAGAAGGATGTGGTTCCCACCAGCTCTCGCTTTGCAAGGAATGGTTAATATTCATAGAACCATAGAATCATCATATTCACTAAAGCAAGGTCAGGGACTGGGTACCTGGTGAGTGAGAGGTGAACCCACCAGACTCGTTTCATTCTCACTCTTTTTCTCCTATCCTCCCATGTGGAAACACGTCAGAAGAGCTTAATATTTTAGGGGTGAATATAGGCTGGGGCAAGTGGTGGCTGTTCTCAGGAGGGGCTAAGGGAACTTCTGGTGCTGCAGATTGGGTTTTTAGTTAAATGAAGCAGTAACTTAATTATCTGTGTTACATCTATTACTTCTAAAGTCAGACTTGATTGTGCTAATCACTGCAGAAATACATAGCAAGGAGCTTACGCTCCAACCAGTCTGTCCGGCATCAGGAAAGCACAGGCTTTTAGCATTGCCTGGGAAAAAGGCAAAATGATCCTGTGAAGACCTTGCAAACAGACACAGAGGGTCCTTGCCCAGCATCACCTGGTTATCAGCTTTTGGAAAGGAGGATAAATGGGACAAATAACTGCTCTTTTGGATAAGGACACTTGGGGAAGAGAATACATTTCCCTACGTGACGCTAAATTATACAACTGCCAGAGTCAAAGTGATTCTGTTTTCCCCAAAGCTCTTCTCTAATTACATTTGAAATGCTTTGCATGCTATTGAAAATGTCACTTCCAGCTGCAGACCATTAAGGAGCCTACATGGCACAGCCATGGGTTTTATTAGGGCAGGTTTGCTGCTGGGGATTTTGATGGCAGCAAACCAGGCCTGGAGTGAAGTACCTTTTGTTACAAACACTGAACACTTGTTATGGTGATAGGGGATCCTCCACAAAGGCACAGTGGTGGCCAAACCATTTTAAAGACCGAGACCTGCATAATCAAGCAGGGACTGCTCAGATATGTGCTAATTCTTCCCTTCTGCCCAGGAGCAGTAATGGAGACAAATGTAGTGGTCCTGGTTTGTACCGGGATCACTGCAGAAAAGCCCATGATGCCCTCCAAGGCATTTGCGCCTGATCAAGGATAAAATGCCTGAGCCCTTGTTCTCCTGGTGCTGTTAGTCAAGGTACCAAAGGGGTACAAACAGGTTTGACTCTTCTCCAGTCACTGAAATCACTGAAAATTAAGTGATGGAGCAGCTGTGGCTTTCACGGTGGATCAAGATCCACCATCCAACAGTATCCAGGGAAAAGGCTGATGAGCCATCGTTGCAGAGATCCTCCAGTATGGCCAGGCTGTGTGAGCAGTGGACAAGACCTAGGAAAGTCCTTCCACCCTGCTACGTCCACATCACTTTTCTGGTTCCTCTTCCTTCACTGATGCCCACTCCATAAACCAGCTTTATGGTTAGGTGAGGATTTGATGTCTTTGGGGTTACATCCATATGGGATGTAGTTTCCTTTGCTGTTGTTTCTTAGGTGTTGTAACATATTTGAGCCCATTGCTCTGCAAAAGCTGCACAGGAACAGAAGGTGGAAACGGTAATAAACCCAGGATTTCATGATCTGAAAAGGGATTATGCAAACACAGTTTCTTCTTTCTCCTTCCACTGATGTGGCATGCAGAGCCAGCTCAGTTGAGGGAAAGTCTTACGCTTAGACTCTGTGCATAACTGGACTTTGTGGGTTTTTTCTAGATCAATACAAAAAGATATTAAATGTATCATTTCCCAGTCTGAAACAAGAGAAAACCAATTCTTTGTCTTTCTTCAGCCCCAAACCAATCCTTCCATTTCCATATCAGCTTTTAAGTAGCGTTTAATGCTGTGGCAGTGAATACTTTGATGTGACACCACTCCTGGCACTGGAGTATGTGGGCAGGGCAGGAAGACGTGCTGCTCTGCATATAACCAGCATAGCATTCACCTGGGGTGAATCAGTTATCTCAGGAAACAAAAAGCAATATAAGATACTTCTAAAGCTTCAAGGTCTCCCAGTCTAATTTAAATTGCTAATCATCAGGAAGAAAAACAGGAAAAAGGAAAGACCAATTCTAGTGAGAGGGAAGAGAACTATCTTTTTCCTTAAGGAAGCAGGCAGGAGGTTGCTTTGAGGCAGTAGCACTGCTTTTTTAAGAGTGACCAACCAGCTCCTTGACTGGAGGTACCTTTGTGCTGTAAATCAACACCCTGTTGGTATTTGCTTTTCAGTGTTGAGCCCCTGACAGAGCCCAGAGCTTCCTGAGCTTGCTCTTTAAATAGCCCAGAGCTGATAAATGCACCTATAGCAAGGAACACCAGGAAAAGCTGCAATTTGTGCTTGTTTTGCCCTCTACTCCAACATGTGCTGGAAAGTCAGCTCTGGCCCATATCTCCCTGTGATAAAAAAGCAGGTTTTTGCAGCAGCTTTCCTGGTGAGCGGCTGCTGGGACCAGGCTGGAGAAAAGGGAGGAGGGAATGTGCATCTCATTCAGTCTCTCTCCTCATACCATTGCTTAGCTCTGATCCTGTCCCAGTCATGCTGTTCGCTGCTAGCAACAGGACTAAGATCACCAATTTATTCTCTCCTGGTCTGCAGTCATTGATCTCTCCCACTGGAGAAGGGTGGGATGTTTTCTTTCTTCCTGTACTATTTTAACTAAAGTTTTGATGGAAGTGGAGCAGCCTCCTGAATATGCTGCAGAGTTGTTCGTTGAACTTAAATGGAAATGAGCCTGCCAAAAAGATTAACGGCTGACACTGCCAACATGGTTAGAATAAATTTCCAGACAGCACCAAAGAGCAAGTTGCTCCAGTGAAAGAGTGGTGGGAGCCCAGGAGGCAATAAACTGGTGAGGATCTGTGAGGGTATCGCACGCCAGCTCACCCCCAAAACCCCTTCATACCCTACCCTTCTCCTGCTGCCGGAGCCTGGAGGAGATCTTACACATTTGGGCTGTTCATCCAACTCCCCTACCTGGGTCCTGGATCCATGGTATTTGCACAGGTCTTGTCACTGGCACATGGTACTGTCCTCCCAGTTCAAGAGACACATGAATGTACTGGAGAAGGGCCACAAAGATGATTAAGGAATTGGAGCATCTGTTGTATGAGGAGTGGCTGAGAGAGCTGGGACTGTTCCCCTTGGAGAAGACAAAGTTCAGGGGGATTTTATTGATGTGTACAAGTATCTGATGGGGGGGAGTAAAGAAGGTGGAGCCAGACTCTTCTCAGAAGTGCCAGGTGACAGGTCAAGAGGCAACAGGCACAAATTGAAATACAGGAAATTCCATTTAAATATAAGAAAAAAGCTTTTTTTACTCTGCACAGGTAATCAGACACTGACACAGATTGCCCAGAGAGGTTATAGAGCCTCCATCCTTAGAGATAATCAAAGTATGACTGGACACAGCCCTGAGCAACCTGCTTTAGCTGATCTTGTTCTAAACAGGGACTTGGACTAGAGGGTCTCCAGAAGTGTCTTCCAGCCACAATGATTTTGCAGTTCTGTGCCCCATAAAGTGGAATTTTAGGGGCAAGTGATGTCTTTGGTTGAAGTCTGTGCTTTGTAGCAGGTGATTTCCTAGCCTGAAGAAGGTTCAGGAAGCCAAAGTGCAACACAGGAATGGCTGTGAGGCTGGTAGAAAACTGCCAACACATGATGTGGAGGGATTGCAGTCCACAGGAGCAGTGTGGTTTGTTGACATAACTGTTGACATAACTCAAAAAGGTGCAATCATCTTCTTCAAAAGAAGATTAATATTTGCAAACTACGGAAGTAGGCACATATCAGTGAGCTCTTGGAAGAGCAAGAGCTGTTTAGTGTCTCTGGGATGTAAATAATAAGTCAGCAGAGATCTCTCATCATGAACATACCCTTACTCTGTCTGGCTAATAACAGGACTCGTAAGCAGAACTGCCAGAGCCTTCCGTCCACCCAAGTTCAACAAAGGCTTCTTCTATTTCAACAAAGAAATCAGAAAAATGTTCCCAAATGCCCTTTTCTTTATTTTCAAGTTGCTTTTCTACTGGGGAAAATAAAATAATTTTTAAAAAAGGAAGTAGAAAACTAAAGGGAAGCTACGACTCCTCAGAAGGCCTAAAGGCATAAGTTAGGTGATTTGGTGGTCCCTGCCAGAGCATCCATCCTTTAGTCTGTCCCTATGTTCATGGACAGTTACAGCATTAGTGAATTCCCCATGGTTGTTTGGCAAGATCAGGATAACATGGGTAATTTCCTTACTGGCAGGGTCAAAGGAACAAGTTGCAATCTACCTTCTGACCTTCAAATCCAAATATGAAGGGTTTGGGGGCCACAGAGAAAGACACTAAACCCTACAGTCTATGGTCAGCTAGTACTCCCAAGATGTAAAGAGAACCCCAGAAACCATGCATACACAGCTGTGTCTTTTTTCATAACTAGAGTTTGTTTAATAGCAAGGGTTTGTTGTCCCTAAGCCACAGTAGTGCTTCTCCCTGGGATGGTTGGTGTGTTGGGAGCGGGCACTCCAGCTGCAGCTCTCCCTGCTCACTGCTGCTACTGGTATTGCAGAAGCCCCATCTTGTGCAAAGTGCAAGGCAAGGACAAGAGATGGCCCCTTGCCCAGAGAGCTTGAAATCTGGCTTATCTGGGATCATGTTCCAACATCCTTATATCTGATCAAAAGCCAGAGAGTCCCTCAAAAGCATGACCTGACATGATTATCGTCCTGAGCAGGTCATCATTGCTTTTGGTATCAGAGCAATGTCATGTTCACTGGTGACATTATCTGAAGCATATATAGATCATTTCTAGTACCAGCAAGGTACTCCCGAGGAGAGGTATCTCAGCTTTGTACCCAAGCTATGTGAAAATATCAAAATATTTTTATTTTGTTGTTTTGCTAGGAATCGCACTGGGTTGGCACTTGGAATATATTGATGTTACGGATTCCGCCATGGACAAGACATTTCACTTCCAGTGTGATCGCTGGCTGGCTAAAGGTGAAGACAATGGGCAGCTCATAAGGGAACAGGCTTATGCCAATAATGACATCCTGGAACTGAAGGAAAGGACCTGTAAGTTTAGAATTGACTTGTGGCATTTGCTAAGGGACCTCAGAGGCCATAGGATGTACACATCTCCTACAAGCTGTTCCACTGCGGGTTCCCATGCAACAGGCGTTTGTATTTGCAGGCTCTAAGGGTTGACTTACTTAAGATACTCTTTAGTTCAAAAGTGCAATGCTGTGATAAGAAAGAAACAAATCAGGATTTATGAGGAAGGAAAAGCTCTCATTCTGGGCAGAAACTTAAGAAGGGCCCATCTGCAGCAGTTCAATCCAGCAGTAAGCCGTAAGGACACATGGTTATGGTCTCATTAGAAATAATAGGCTTGAGTCTTTGAGGTGGAAAATAAGTTCAATCCTTAAAGCTTAGTAAGTAACATTGCTCCAGATTCCTCCTTAACATTTTCTGGGCTACTAGCTCGAGTATCCCAGTTGAACATGATGGCCGAGCTTAACACCCCATAGCCCCGGATCTGCTCCGGGTAATACCACAGAATCCAAGGTAATTACACCGGTGTCTAATGCGGTGAGCAAGAGTTATTTAACTGCACTGATGATATGCAAAATGCATGTCAAGAACTCCTGCACCTCAGCGCTGTTCTTCAGTAGAATCCTGGAGAGTAAATAATCATGTTACTTGAGTGCAATTTCACTCTGCCTCTGCAAAAAAAACAGCCTTGTGGTTGCCATTTTGAGTACTTTCATGTCACCATAGCATCTGAGCACATCCTGTGGGATACATGGATACCCTCACTGTCCCTGTTAGGAATGGTGGCACAAAAACTGTAGAATTAGGGCTGTTAAAAAGGGAGTGCTTAGCACAGCCGGAAGCTGGATACAGCTTGTTCAAGAGCAGCTCTGTCTACTCTTGGTGGCTGATCAAGCAGTACTCATATTTTTCACATAGTCTGTCCCTGCATGAAATCCAAAGCACATAGAGGTCAAAAGTCCCACAGATTTCAGCGTGGTTCCATCCTTATTTTGCAAATGCTTTCTTGTGTGCTGTGATAAATATTAGGAAGAGAGTTTTTAAGCAAAGTGACAGCCAAATGGATTTTTCTGGCCATCTGCTCTTCCTTTTCTATTTAACATGTGTGTTAATTATGCTCTAAAGCCTATGAGATTGTCACAGTAACAAGCGACAGAGAGGATGCAGAAACAAAGGAAAACATCTGGATCATCTTAGAAGGAAAGATGGGCCACTCAAAAGAATTCCTTATGGAAAACTCCTCCAAGAAAAGGAGATTTGAAAGGTAGTAGGACTGCATGGTGGGCAGACTCCCCACCAGCTGTGTGTCTTCCACAAATGCCACCTCTTCTTCAGGATGGTCTACAGAGTTGCGTTTGTGTCATGCTGTTTCTCATCCCCCTTCCAAAAAGCCTCTTACCAGAAGTAAAAGGAAGATGTAAAATTAGTTTCTGCTGGGCAGACACAGAGCTGGTTTAAAAACTGATAAGAAAAAGGCATTTGGTAAAAGGAAATGTAGAGGATGTGCACGTGTGTGTGTTCTTTTGTATTAGTACATGCAAATGAACTTCAGGCCAGCCCCCAGGGAGGCTGTGTATTTTTGAGCTGGGAGGAGCAGAAGGAAGCTGGAGGTGGTTTTAGTTCTTTTTACAGCATCTCACTGGCAGTGGGAATTGGAGAGAAAGTAAAAATAGTTGGAGGCTAAATGTTGTCAGAGCTGCTCAGATCTGACTTTCCAGATGAATCTGGGGGGAGGGGGGAGTAAGGCTGAAAAATCAAAAAATCAGTGTTGCATGAGGAAAGCCAAATATCAGCTTCGTGCACAGACAGGCTGGAGGCGCATCTATGTATCGTGGGGCAGATTCCTTATCCCGTGTTGGGACCAAAGTGCTCCAGATGTGAGATGGGTTTTCCTCTTTGTCTAAGGACACAGCACATCCTTAGGAGATGGGAACCTCTTCAGAGTCATGGACACTGCTGATGTTCAGTTGCTTTGCAGGGAGGAAACATTTTTCTTGCAGCTCTGTAAAAGAATGTGAAATGACAGCTGATGTGGACTATAGTATGAATGGCTGAGATTTCATGTGAAACATGAGAGATTGGGAGGAGCTCCCCCCTGACCTTCAGCTGATGGTGTCTACAGTGGAGTTAAAGACACCATTCTCCAAAGCATTAGTCCATCATAGAATCATAGAATGGTTAGAGTTGGAAGGGACCTTAAAGATCATCGAGTTCCAAACCCCTGCCATGGGCAGGGACACTCCTTGGAGGCAGGTTGGAAAAAGGACCAATCCAAGGAGATAAACCTAACAGATACTCAGGGAACGTGCCAGGGAGTCAGCCACGGGTTTGACAGAGACGTATTGTTTCTCTAAACTGTTTCCAACCCGAGCTTCAGGAAGGGTGGCTGAACTAGCAAATTTAAAACAGCTATGGTGGGTAGATGTGTAACAGATATAGATGAATAAGTGCCAAAGGGGAAATTAGTCATTCTTTAGCTTTATCTATAATGAGGCAAATTGATTTTGTATGTGGAACAGCTCAAGTTTATCCTGGAAAGTCCTAGTGGCAACAATTTAGTGTCACCCTTAATCAGAGAAAATACTAAATTTAAATATGAAAATTATATTTTGTGTTGAATTACTGTAGGTTAAATCAAATGACTTTAAATGAAGGCTTATCTTCTATCTTCCATAGCCATGTGCAAATTACTTAATGCCCATATGAGAGAAGTCACTGCCAGCCTTCAACATACTAACTGAAACTGCTCCCTGTTTCCTGGAGGGGAGCAACAGACACGTTTCAATTTTCTTCAAAGAACATTGGTGATATCACAGCTATATGTGTTGGTCACTGCCCAAAAGATGGGGAGAAGTCATCTGCAAAAGCTAATGTCTTCTGGCACGTCCAAGATATTATCGTAATGGAGATGGAGCTTTGCAACAATTAAGTGCCTTCACGTCTGCAATGGGTTTTTTAGAAGCTAAGAGTTTCTCCTAGCAAATTAATCAGCTAGCAGAAGAGTCACAATAATATTTGCTGAATGAAAACTCAGTCAATTACATGTTCTTTTCCCCTGGTGGGGAAAAACCTACAATCCTTAAAGTCCAGCTGTGCAATCAAATCCATGCACTAAACCCATTGGGAGTGTGCTGAAACTGCTGAAATGGTAGGTTTTGAAGGGACCAAAGATCTTCTCATAAAGCCCCAGCTTTTTTAAAGCTGTATTAAATTGAAGAGGGCAGCCAGGAGATACTGGTAAAGCCTGCAGCCTGTTGTTACACTGAAGCAGGGCTCCAGCTCTGCAGACACAGCACTTCATAGCAGTGTTTGCTCTACAAACCATCAACAGGAACAGATTGCATCGTGAGAGCAAGCTCTCACTTCAGGTATTCCCTATCCCAAACATCAAAAAAACCCACCCAGTCAAGCCAAAGACCAAATTAAAAGAGTTATGAGATTGCTGCAGCAATAGGTTTGAATTATACTGGGATTTTTGCCTCTTAGTAGTATATCTTAGTATGTGAAAGGTCTGTATTTAGAAGCTTTTTCTTGAAATCTCAGGGCTAGAAAGGTCATCGTTTTCCTTCTTGCCCCTCTTGAAGACTGGCATGCTCCATTATAACTCCAGACCATGGGATATTACGTAGCCCAGGAAATAAAACTGCAGCATCAGGCAACCCCTCCACCTCACCCTCATGCAGTTTTTCTGTCCCTGAGCCTAAAATTTTGCCCCCACCAGAATTTCTCATTTATGAAGCTTCTTTCCAGAGAGAGGAGTGCTCTACTTTGACTGCAGAAAATGTTAAAAGTGCTGGAAGCGCTGCTGGAATCACAGTAAACCCTTCCTCCAGGTGTTTATTTTACACGCATGCACTGCAATTGAGCTACACTCCCTCCAAGAAGACCTGCTGCAGTTTGGTGAAGGGGGGGGGGGGGAACTCATTTGGAAATGATCTGCATCATTGCAAATGAAATACATCATTAAAAACAGAGTGCTCCAGCCTCTGGCCATCTGCCAGGTAGGCAGCAATTTATGGATGTGTTGTGTGCTCCCTGCACATCCCCAGAGGCAGCACTGCCAAGCCAAGGTCTTTAAGCATCTGGTACCTATCAGTTCTGTGCTTTATGTTTGTTTTTTTTTTTTGCCTGCTAAGGATGGGCTGGGTGATCTACATGATGAAAGGGGGGGGATTTAAACCTCCTCCTCCCGTCTTCCCTAATCCCTATTTCCTAGCCCAAACTTTACTATAATATCAGTGAGGACAATTGCTGAGCTCCCTTCAAGAGCTGGATGAGATCCTGCTCTCAGACGAGTTAAACTCAGCAGTGCTGGTCTGTGTTGGCTGCAGGGCTGAATGCTGGTCCTGCCTCAGTGGGCCTGTAAATGGACATGCCATTACACAAGTAAAAGAGATGACAAGTGCCCCACACCAACCCTCCCATGTGCAGGGTGTCTGAGTCTGTCTACGGAATCGTTGGGGTTTCCCATTGCAGTTGCAATGTTCAATCACAGCTGTCTTTCTAAAGAGAAACTCTAGTCCTAGCACATACTTGGAAAACTACTGAAACAGTATTTATATTGGGCAATTTACTAACAATGTCCATAATATTTAGAATCATAGAATGGTTTGGGTTGGAAGGGACCTTACAAGATCATCGAGTTCCAACCCCCCTGCCATGGGCAGGGACACCTCCCACTAGACCAGGTTGCTCAAAGCCCCATCCAACCTGGTCTTGAACACCTCCAGAGATGGGGCCTAATAAAGTGCTGCTAATTTTCCTTTGGCAGATATTATTTCAGGTGCAACGTGAAAATCCCTCTGCACTACAAGAGATGGAACTACAAAGTCTTCGAGTGGCCAGCAAAGGCCAGAGCTTGGTGCCAGTCAAACATGAGACCATCATGGTCACAGGCTTTGAAAAGGATGCAGGGACCAATGCCAACATGTTTATCACCATCTTTGAGATGCACTGGGACAAGGGAAAGCGGGCGCAATTTCCAGCCTGGTTCTAGGAAGTGATTTTGGTACCTAATCACAAAACTGGTGCCACAGGACATCCCGCACAGTGGTGTGCCTGGCGTAGAGAACCTCACCTCGCTACTGCCATGGAGCTCAAGCACCAACAGTCTCTGCAAACCAGCTGGGCAGAGGGTTTTATACCCCAGCAGCATCTCTTTTGCACACTGAAGTCAAAATGCATAAGCAGTGAAAGAAGAATTGACTCCAACCCAAAGAAACCAGAAACGAGCGGTAAATAAAGACCAGGAGAATGCCCTGCCAGGTGACTTCTGTGTGGCACAGGTTTATAGTTAGCAATGCAGGTTTTTTTATTAGTTATAAATAAAATACAAAAAATCCACCAAAAGTAAATCTAAGCATTTACACAATTTCTAATGTCTTTTCATTTTTTCAATGCACTATTGCTTTAATATTAATAATAAATATTTTTCTAGCTTTCTTCTATAAAATAGTCTATGTAGCAAAATGTTGCACAGCACAACAGAACAGCAGTAGGAGTACAAAAATGTGGGTGATCCTTTCACCAGCCCGAGTCATTAAAGGAGAGGATTTTTTCTTGCTCACCCCTTGTTTTACTAATCCCCTTTGCAGTGTTGTTAGGGGGGGAAACAACCGCCCCCTGTCCCTGCATGGCTTAAAACTGTAGCTCCAGGCTACAGGGGAGGAGTGTTAGAGAG
>QJSC01029240.1:0-10941 GCA_003697955.1 Calidris pygmaea
TGGAAATAAAATATAAAAAAACCCAAACCAGTCTGTCTGTAGAGATGTTAAAGGTTTAGGAAAAACCTTCCTAAAGCAGCAACATGCACCACAGAAGGTACCCAGATATAGGCTATCTGGCTTGCTGTTAAAAGAGGCTATATATTGTGAAAACTCCCAGCAAAATTTAAATTAATCTCTTCCAGCTAACGACATCACTAGTCCTCATGAATTTGGGGAAACTGTAAGCATCTTAGTACTTTAAGGAACACAAAACATCCTCATCTCTTACAGGAAAGAAAGAACATAGTTCTTACAAATTTTTCACGAATACCTTGTTCTCTTTAGGAAAGTATGACTCAAACATGTTGGCCCCTGACAAGGAGCTGAAATGTGAAAAGACTGTGTACTGTGAAGAGACTGCTGCTTTTGTAAGTGGCACTGACATTCTTTGGATGTAGTGTCAAAACTTTATTTGCTGACAATGACAAGTTAAGATACTTTTACCTCCTCCTGCCTCCCATCCAAGCTATTTCTTTCTGTCTCTTCTAGGAAAAAAAATATTTTTTGCAAAATTGGATTGGTTATGTCATTCATTTCACTGAATGACACTGGCAAACACTGAGGTCACTACAAAACAATGAGCTTTGAACAGAAAATTGAACTTTATTTGGCTTCTTAATACTTTTGATTTTCTTAAATATGTTCTCTAGCTAAATAATGCTAATACACCAATAAGAGAGAAATTACATGATATGATGTTCACCTGGACTTTAGATCAGCAAACCAGAAAGAACAGTAAGAGACCCAACAAGCATTCAAAGCATCTTTTAAGCATCTATTATGCAAGTTTTTTTCAAAACATGCTTATACTGCTTTTTAAAATAGTTTTTTTTAGTTCTTCAGAAAGACAGTGCTAAAGCTCTACAAGTCAAAATATTTAATAATAAATATTAAACTTTAAACCAGACAGTTTCCCATATATGTTCCCCCTTTCTATATTTGCACACAATTACATGTAAATATATATCATTCACTTGGCTCTTCAAAAGATATTTATAACTAAAAAAGTTGCCTTCAGAAGAACATGAGAGGATGCAGAGTAAAATTCAAGTGCTTTGTAGGTGATTATTACAACATATAAATAAAGAAAAGGATTTATATTTTAATATATTGTGCAGCTGCATCAGAAGAAATAATGTACTCACCACTGCGTTACTTGTTTCTCCCTGTTGCTTCTTCCCTGAGCTTTCAAAGCCAACATTCTGTTTAAGACAAAGGTACAAAAATTTTAGTCAACCCTATCTCTCCTAGATAAGAATAAACTGACATTTTATTGTACTGGATATTTATTTTGCTTTCAGAGTTTTGGGTTTGGGTTTTTTTGGTTGGTTGCTTTGTTTGTTGGTGTGTTTTTGTTTTGGTTTTGTTTTTTTTTTTTACTTCTTCACACCCACATGTTGTATATCATCTTTAATTAGACACTGAAATAATTTAGAGAGGGACATATCTAATTTTATTTGCGCAGTACTTAAGAAATATGGCACCATGGGAATATATAAAATGCTGGTGACACCCACCACTCACGTTTCTGTAAGTAAGGAGTAATTGGCTAAATACTGCATTAAGCAGATGCTGACTCACTAACAAAGACAGTCTGTTAACTTAGTATGAGGAAGACAGACATCATCTAGATACTAAAATGAGTATGACTACCAAGGGTGAGAAAGAGAAGCACAGGGAATAAGAAACTCTGACAAATGTTCAGGGCACAATATTTAACTGTATGCTGAATTTTCCAATAGAAACTTCTAAAATAATCAAACGGGTCCCAGGATGAGTCATTCATCTGAATGACCCAAAGACTTTCACAGAGTGTGCACTCCTGTCATAAAATACGAATGACCTGAGATTCAAGTCCTCTTGCACAACATTTAAGTGCAGGTTTCCAACATCCCAGATGAATAACCTATTACTTATACCCCATTAATTAAAACTACAAAGGTGGTATACTTCCCTCCATTTAAAACCCACTCAGGTATACTCTGAAACTACCTCCTGTGACAAGCATACACTTTGTCATTTATGCCACAACTTATGCACAAAACTGAATCCTAGAGCTGTTACACCATATTAAAATACAGGTGGTCATGGATACATGCTACACCAGAAACCTAGGTATAGACAGGATTCAGACTGCAAATTTTACAGACTCTATGAATGCTTATGGCACTCTAAATGCATGAATTTGTCTTGTGCCTGTGGCCTTTTACTGCTACTGGCTAGCCCAGGAGATTCTGCACCACAGTGAGCTGCAAACCATAGAATCATAGAATGGTTTGGATTAGAAAGGACCTTAAAGATCTCTCTTGTAGGCCACCTTCAGATACTGAAAGGCCATTATAAGGTCTCCCCAGAGCCACCTCTTCTCCAGGCTAAACAACCTCAACTCTCTCAGCCTGTCTTCACAGGGGAGGTGCTCCAGCCCTCTGATCATCTTCGTGGACCTCCGCTGGACCCGTTCCAACAGGTCCATGCCCTTCCTGTGCCGAGGACTCCAGAGCAAGACGCAGTACTCCAGATGGGGTCTCACGAGCGCAGAGTAGAGGGGCAGAATCACCTCCCTTGACCTGCTGGCCATGCTTCGTTTCACGCAGCCCAGGATGCGGTTGGCTTTCTGGGCTGCAAGCGCACATGGCCAACCCACGTTGAGCTTCTCATCAACCAACACCCCCAAATCTTTCTCAGGGCTGCTCTCCAGCCATTCTCCACCCAACCTGTATTTGTGCCTGGGACTGCCATGTCCCAGGTGCAGGACCCTGCACTTGGCCTTGTTGAACTTCATGAGGTTTGCATGGGCCCACCTCTCAAGCCTGTCCAGGTCCCTCTGGATGGCATCCCTTCCCTCCAGCGTGTTGACTTGAATCTTGAATTCTACCATCTCATGATCACTGCAACCAAAGCTACCCTTGAGCTTCACATTCCCCACTAGCCCCTCCTTGTTGGCTCCTCTATCACTTGGAGAAGAAAGCTGTCATTGACACATTCCAAGAACTTCCTGGATTTCTTATGCCCTGCTGTGTTGTCCCTGCTTCTTTCAGAGTCACTGCCTATAACTGAGAGAACAGAAGAAAAGATAATCTGCACCCCAGATTCCCTTATTAACCTTCCCAAGGCCCTGAATTCTCTTGGGCTTTGTGTTGCCACCTCCTCACCACCCACATGAAAGAGCAGCAATGGGTAATAGTCTGAGGGCCATACCTGGCTAGGAGGTTTCCTAGTGATGTCCCTAACCCAGGCCCCAGGCAGACAGCAGACTTCCCTAAGAGGGTCTGTTGGCATATTGGACCCTCTGTTCCCCTCCAAGTTCCCTCTTCTGAGTGACTCAGAAGGGAGTCACTCACAACTACAACCCATCTCTTCTTCCTAGTGGAGGTGGTCATTAAACTGGGGGTAGGCCTTTCTGGTCCTGATAATTTATAAGACCTAATTTATAAGACCACATGTCAAGTCATACTTATAACAGAAATGGAGGCACCATGGTTTCTAGAATGAAAAAACCACCCCACGACACTTTGATTGTTTGATAGTGACAGATGACAGCTGGGAAACATGGCCTCCAAATTTCATATATCATACTGCAGATTGATGTATACACATCCTGCACTTTGAAAGTGCAGGCTGGGGAGGAGTGGCTGGAAAGCTGCCTGGCAGAAAAGGACCTGGGGGTGTTGGTGGACAGCCGGCTTAACATGAGCCAGCAGTGTGCCCAGGTGGCCAAGAGGGCCAATGGCATCCTGGCTTGTATCAAGAATAGCATGGCCAGCAGGAGTAGGGAAGTCATCGTGCCTCTGTACTGGGCACTGGTGAGGCCTCACCTTGAGGGCTGTGTTCAGTTCTGGGCCCCTCACTACAGGAAGGACATTGAAGTGCTGGAGCGTGTCCAGAGGAGAGCCACCAGGCTGGTGAGGGGTCTGGAGAACAGGTCCTATGAGGAGAGGCTGAGGGAACTAGGCATGTTTAGTTTGGAGAAGAGGAGGCTGAGGGGGGACCTCATTGCCCTCTACAACTACCTGAAAGGAGGTTGTAGAGAGGCGGGGGTTGGCCTCTTCTCCCAAAGGGAGAATGACAGGACCAGGGGAAATGGTTTGAAGCTGCAGCAAGGGAGATTTAGATTGGATATTAGGAAGAATTACTTCACTGCAAGAGTGGTCAGGCACTGGAACAGCCTGCCCAGGGAGGTGGTGGAGTCACCATCCCTGGAGATATTTAAGAAACGTGTAGACATGGCTCTTCAGGGCATGCTCTAGTGCCCGAGATTATTGGTCTGTGGTGGGGTGTTCTGGGTGGGGTCGCGGGTGTGGGGTTTAGTTGGGAGTGGTGTTTTTGGTGGTGATTGTTGGTGTGGTGTGGTTTTTTTTTTTGTGTTTTTTTTTTTTTTTTTTGTGGTTGGACTTGATGATCTCAGAGGTCCCTTCCAACCACTAAGATTCTGTGATTCTGTGATAATTCCTCTGGTGTAGTTAGACTGTCTTCTATGCCATCCATGGGCTGGCCTACCTCATCCAGAGCCTCATACCTATCACACAGAGGCACCTGGTTAGGTAGGGGAGCTGGGCAACGAGGGGGTTCTCTTGCCACCCCTAGCGCAGACTTGCCTCCATTCACAGCTCTCAAATTGGCTCCTGCCTTCAGCCTGGCACGGGGAGGGTACTGGATCTCCTTTAACTTGGGGTTTTTTTGGTGGCTGTTCCAATTTCTCTCTTAGGGAGGTCAGAGCCTGATTCCACCAATTTATTTCTTTCTCACACTCCCTGATGCTCCTTAGACTTTCTACTTCCTCTTTTAGCTCTGCCACCAGGCTGAGCAGATCATTCACCAGATCACACCACACACAGCTGTCATCCCTTCTACCAGTCGTTAGCCATGTAAGGTTGTAGCACCCCCTGCAGCCTGAGACTTGGGTGGCCGCATGTTTCCACGGGAGCTCTATCTGCTCTGGCAAGCACAGAGGACAGCTTTCTGCCGGGTAGAGACAATGGCAAAGCTCCCTCTCACCAGCTGAACTTCCCTCTGGAGCTTTCCGCACAAACTGCTGCGCCACGCCCTGTTTGCCGCGCTCCCGGTCGCTCGCCCTCCTTAGGGCCGTCTTTTAAAGGAGTTGGACTGGCCGCTGCTGCTGGCCCCGCTTCTGCCTTGTCAGCCGCTCTCGTGCGAGCTGCCGTGGCCTTTCCCCGCTTCAGAAAAGCTCGGGAAAAGCCCCTTTTCGCCATGGTCGCCTGGCTCCGCTGCGGGCGTACCGGTACCGGACCTGTTCGTCTCGACAAGTAACCGTTGGTGGCAGTTACGCCTCATTTAAATCTGCCGCTGCTGGCTCCACCCCTCCCTGTCGGTCCCTGCGCTGCCTTGGTCTTTCCCCACCTCAGAAAAGCTCCGAAAAACGATCCGAGGGTTTATATTTGAATTCATTTATTTAATCATAAAATATGCTGACTCAGTTGTTAGAACCAATAACCACCTAGTAGTTGTCTAAAATTAGGTTAGAAAATGGGTATTGGGAACTTGATGACTGTGGGAAAGTAAGGGAAGACTGGAGAGGCCTGTAAACACGCTCAAGTGACTCGCATGTGGGGTGCTGGAAAACACATCTATCACACTCATTGTTGCTTAGTTTTGTGTGCTCAACAAGTAGAACATCTGCACTTAGATAACATAGGCCTGGGATGGACTCAGGGGCACCTTATCAAACACGCCTGGGATTCTTGCCCTGCTGCTGAAGAGATCAAAGCCCAGCAGAAAACTCTGCCTGCCGGAATCCTTGAAATACAGGCCCAAGCAGCAAGTGGAAGCTCTCTCGCTCCCTCCCTCCCTTGCTAACAAGGACTCTCTTGCTAATAAGGACTCTCACTCCACGCTGCCTGCAGCCCCTGCTTGCCTGCCTCTGCCCGGGTGCTGCTTCAGAGGTTCCCCGATCCATGAGGTATTGACATTAAATTTGTTCTTTGCCCTTAATCCATGGTTTTGTGGTTGTTCCTGCGTCCTGCCTGCATCGGCTCACACAATGATTCTTTTACGTTTCCCATATTTCAGAAACATAATTTTATAGCATAATAGAGATTTTTAATTAAAACTATTTTTAAAATAGTAGCTGTTTGCTGTTAGTTTCTGCTATAATTGTATACTTAATTATAGATCTCACTCTACCAGCAAAGTCATTGTTAGGGTATGTAAATTCCCAAGTTCTTTCCTTCAAGGGCAGAGGTGAGCAGTGCTAATGGAGCAACAATGAAATCTATTTTTAGATGTCATTTTCCCTACACACATGTACAGACATAACTTTCCAGTTAACAACTGCTATTATGAACCTTCTACTTCCTTCTGCATTTTTGTTCCTCACTGCTTTACAAAGTTGAATGAGGAGACATAACTGACCAGTTTGATTACAAATACAATTAGCAATCTGAGAAATTGCTAAAAATTCATAACTACAAATGAAAATAACCTCTGCTGTGCTCTGAACATACAAAATGATACAAAAAATATTAGGGTGTTACTACTTGCTTGGGTGGGTTTAAAGAAAAAATAAAGTCATACTTTTTTATAGCTTCAACTGTCAATTATTGTGCACATCAACTGACTGTCATAACAGTATATTATTAACTCATTCCATATGCCCATTATGAAGATCAATTCTTGAGTGTCAGTGTTCTCTATAAACAATAACAAAGGAAGAAACCAGGAGGAATAATAAACTTGTATATTCAAAACAGGATTTAGATAGTAGACCAGGAACAAAGCAGAAAGATGAATTTTTATTAAATGCACTGATTTGAAGTAGGGATACACTCTCAAGACAAGTGTCCTGTATTAAAAGATTTTTAGCAAGCTGTGAATTGAACAAGTGTCTTATGGAAGCTGAAGTTTCCCGTTTGAACCGATAGTAAATCCGTAACTAATGGCAACAGCTACTGATTCTGACTAGCCACATACAACATCATAGCAAAATGTATTTTTGCTATATTACACTTCACACAGGCATGTGCCATCTGCCACTGAGGTATGCTCCATTTCTCTGTGACATTATCACATTACTCTTGAAAAGACTAATGCCGCTGCTTAATCTCATGGTTTGAGCCAATTTATAAACACTAAGCCTTGGCTTGCTGTCAGATCTCTTCATTACCTGCCTGAGAATCAATGACGATGAAGAGAGCAGATTGTCTCTTTTTACCATATAATTTAAAGCTACCTAAACCCCTATTGCAAAGAGACTTTACATTCTGCAAATACTGTTCTAGAAACAATTTGTTTTATGGATGGAATGGAGCTATACATTCCCCTTGGATTTTTACTATGTAACAGGATTACAATCCTCTTCTAAGACACAAAAACAATCCAAGACCATGAGCCACCTGAACTAAAAAGACAAACAGTTCTTTACGGTAATAAAGATTTCTATCATTTGAAATCACAAAAGCTGCATGGTAATTAATCCCAAGCTCATAAGAAAGTTTAAGGAAATGAATATGCTGAATTCAACTAAACACTAAACCACCCTACAGATTGAACCTGAAAGTAACCAATGCAGAACTAGCTTCTGAATCTACAAAAAACAAGAATGCAATTGTTATTTAAAACCCTGGAAAGAAGATTGCAGTGTCCGGGGTAAAAACAGGATATGTTCTAGTGAGGTTTCTTTTGCCTTGATTCTTAATGGCTTTTTATTAAACTTGATCTAAACTATGTCCTGGGTTGAGCGACAGAGGACTAACTTTTCTTCTAATGCTGGGGAGAACTGCACTTCTAGAAGACTCTAGTGTCTGAATTTGTGAAAATATTTACTTTATAGCCAGCCAGGCTCTGTGGGATTCAAGGTCTCAGTGTTTTCAAGCCTTGCCAGGTGCAGGGATGAGGAGGAGCAAGGCCTGGCCATTTAACCCAGGCTGGCCAACAGGATTATTTTATACCATGAACATCATATTCAATATAAATTAGAAAAGTTTGCTGCATAGCTCTCTCTCCCTTGATGGCAGCGGGTCCAGACAACTCCTTGGCCCAGTGCTGCACCCCTGAGGCCTTCCCTTCCTCCTGAAGCCATTGCGCTCACAGTGTCTGACATTTGCTGTCCCTGCTGGGAGTGCACAGCTTCCTGCTGATAGAATTGGCTGAGTATAATTCTTGTATATCTTGTATCAGTATTGGGATTAATACTGGCTCTTTAGTATTATTGTTAATTATTTGTTCTTATCCTATTAAATCTATTTATATTTGAACCCTTGTGTTTCTTTGTGTTCCCCAATTCCCTTTCCGGGTGGGGAGGGATCATCAAGTGATAGAATAATTGTCTAAATGACAATAGATTGTTATGGGTTTTCTCAAACCATAACAACTAACATAGCATAAGTGTAACATGCAGAAACTTCTGTTTGTGCATAGTCTGCAAATCACCATTACTTTTCTCCTCATTCCCAATTTCTCATCCTTTGAACGGTCATCTTGGGAGAAATACACTGCCTGGAGGAACGCACCCTTCACATATTGACAGAAGTGCTACAAACTTGCATGCCCTGAAATCCATTTTGAAGATTATATTCATGCATATTCCAAGACCCTTTTTAGAGCAGTTGCCCATTCCAGTTCACAGTTGCTTCCAGTAATACATGAAATGGATTATTAGATCTGACAGAAATACAATGGGGTTTTTTGGTTTGTTTTATATGTACAGTACTGTTCTAAACCCCCTGCAGTGCTACAGGCTTGGGGCAGAGCGGCTGGAGAGCTGCCCAGTGGAAAAGGACCTGGGGGTGTTGGTGGACAGCCAGCTGAACATGAGCCAGCAGTGTGCCCAGGTGGCCAAAGCGGCCAACAGCATCCTGGCCTGTATCAGGAATAGTGTGGCCAGCAGGACAAGGGAAGCAATTGTCCCCCTGAACTCGGCACTGGTGAGGCCCCACCTCGAGGGCTGTGTTCAGTTCTGGGCCCCTCACTACAAGAAAGACATTGAGGTGCTGGAGCGGGTCCAGAGAAGGGCAATGAAGCTGGTGAGGGGTCTAGAGAACAAGTCTTATGAGGAACAGCAGAGGGAACTGGTGTTGTTTAATCCGGAGAAAAGAAGGCTGAGGGGAGACCTTTTCACTCTCTACAACTACCTGAAAGGAGGGTGTAGAGAGGTGGGTTTCAGTCTGTTCTCCCAAGTATTAAGCCATAGGACAAGAGGAAACAGCCTCAAGTTGCACCAGGGGAGATTTAGATTGGATATCAGGAAAAACTTCTTCACAGAAAGGGTTATCAAGCATTTGAACAGGTTGCCAGGGGAGTGGTTGAATCGCCATCCCTGGAAGTATTTAAAATACACGTAGACATGGTGCTTAGGGACAGGGTTTAGTGGTGGACTTGGCAGAATTAGGTTAAGGGTTAGACTTGTTTATCTCAAAGATCCTTTACTTGGCAGCTGGCATTGGACTTAATGGTTGATCTTAAAGATCGTTTCCAACCTAAATGATTCTATTCTGTGATTCTCACTTCTGAGCAAAAGAGAAATCAGGATGTGAGCTCTAAAAACAACCCAATAAGTGTTTCATCTCAAATAAGTTCTTCTGGATCTTCCGGATCTCCAACAACACAAAATAAGATGTGGCCAAAAAAAAATTAAGTCTGCATTTAAAGCTTTCATAGCAATAAAGCAAATCACCTGTTTATCTGATTAGTGTATTTTAACTTCTTATAGAGAAAAATGGACATTTAACTGCATTTGACGGATCAAATCAGTCAATACATGGCTCTGTGGCTGGTGTCACCACCATAACTTTGTGTACTTTGACAGTGGGTTGGCCCATACAGCACCGGGCTTGTTAACAGGAAATGGAAGATGCCTCTCTCAAAAGGGGAAGACTGTTCTGGCCCAAGAGATGGTGGGGTTGATTGACAGGTCTTGAAACTAGATGTGAAGGGGGAGGGGGGTGATAACATCAGGCCTGTCCCTGAGGCTCCTGAGGCAAAGGGAATCTGGGAATCACAGACAAAACACCACAAAGGAAGGCCACCTGAAGAGCAACACAAAGGAAATGGAGCCATTCCAGCCAGTAAGTCAGCCCCATTGGGCCCCCAGCTGAAGTGCCTTTACACAAATGCACGCAGCATGGGGAACAAGCAAGAGGAGTTAGAGATGTGCACACACCTCCAGGGCTATGATCTTATTGGCATTACCAGACATGGTGGGATGGCTCTTATGGCTGGAGTGTTGGAACGAAGGGTTACAGACTCTTCAGGAAGGACAGCATGGGAAGATGGGGAGGGGGTGTTGCCCTCTATGTCAAGGACCACCTGGAGTGTGTGGAGCTCCACCTGCAGATGGATGAAGACCTGATGGAGAGCTTATGGGTCAGGATTAAAGGGACCCCAGGGGCAAGTGATGTTCCAGTAGGGGTCTGCTACAGACCACCAGATCAGGGTGACAGGGAGGATGAGGCCCTCTATAGACAGATAGGAGCAGCATCACGCTCGCACACCCTGGTCCTCATGGGGGACTTCAACCACCCCAATATCTGTTGGAAGGATAACACAGCAGGGCACAAGAAATCCAGAAAGTTCTTAGAATGCATTGATGATAACTTTCTTCTTCAAATGATCGAGGAACCAATGAGGAAAGGAGCCGTGCTGGACCTTGTCCTTACTAACAAGGAGGGGATGGTGGGGAATGTCAAGTTCAAGGGTAGCCTTGGCTGCAGTGATCATGAAATGGAGTTCAAGATTCATAGGGCGGAGAGGAGGGTGTGCCGCAAGCTCGCTACCCTGGAGTTCAGAAGAGCAGACTTTGGTCTCCTGAGAGATCTGATTGGGAGGCTAGCATGGGAAAGAGAACTGGAGGGGAGAGGGGCCCAAGAGGGCTGGTTGGTATTCAAGGATCGCCTCCTCCAAGCTCAGGAGAGGTGCATCCCAAAAGAGAAGAAGTCAGGCAAAATA
>QJSC01029274.1:0-10949 GCA_003697955.1 Calidris pygmaea
TATCCCCTTCCCCCTTAACTTCTAGTTTAAAGCCCTGTCCATGAGCTTTGTTAACTCCTGGCCTAGTACCCTTTTCCCCTTCTGTGAAAGGG
Organism: Calidris pygmaea; assembly: GCA_003697955.1. Classification (NCBI taxonomy): domain Eukaryota; kingdom Metazoa; phylum Chordata; class Aves; order Charadriiformes; family Scolopacidae; genus Calidris; species Calidris pygmaea. Next base: position 93 of record QJSC01029274.1, read on the forward strand.
TTTTCCCATTGTTCACAAGCAGAAATTTCTAAACGCCTATCCCTTTTCTCAAATGAAATGACAGAGCGAGAGTCCTCACTAATGCAGCATTCTTTACGCCCTGGCATGCTACCCTTAGGCTTAATCCTGTCAGGCCCAATTATCTCCCCTTTCCCCCTTCATATCTAGTTTAAAGACCTGTCAATGAGCCCTGCTAACTCCTGCCCCAAAATTCTTTTCCCCCTCTGGGACAGGCGCATCCCACCTGCCACCGGCAGGCCAGGTGTCTCATATAGCTGCCTATGCTCAAAAAACCCAAAGCCCTACCGATAACACCAGTCCCAGAGCCACAAGTTGACCTGTTGCCTCTTCCTATCAATTTCCTTATTCACAGTTGCCACTGGAGGGATAGAGGAGAAGACAACTTGTGTTCCTGGTCCCTTGAGCAGCTGTCCCAAGGCTCTAAAATCTCTTTTAATTGATTTTGGGCTCCTTCTTCCCACATCATCACTACCCACCTGAAATACTAACAGAAAATAATAATCAGAGGGGTTTACTAGGTCTGGAAGTTTATCCATCGCATCCCTGACCTGTGCCCCAGGGAGGCAGCAGACTTCCCTGTAAAGCGGGTCAGGGCAGCATAGTGGTCCCTCTGCCCCCCTCAGCAGAGAGTCACCCACAACAATGACCCTTCTCCTTTTGGTGCTAGTAGTGATGTTGCGTCTGTAGTGATGTGTACTTCCTGACTTTTCTAGTCTTGGTGTGCCATCCTCCTCTCCATCAGCCAGTTCCTCCTGCAGGACTCCATACCTGTTCTGCAGGGGTAACTGGGAAGCTGGGAAGGGCCAGGAGGGGACTCACCTGCTTCCCTGAGCAGGGACCTGTTTCCATTCCCCCTCTTCTCTGAGATCTTCTCCTATTGCTTGGTGACAAGAGGGGAGGGGGTCCTCTGATTTACATGGGGGCTCAACCTGTTCCCCTACTCTCAGGGAGTGGGCCCACCAGTCAATTTCTCTCTCACACTCCCTGATGCTCCTCAGCCTCTCCACTTCATCCTTCAGCTGGGCCACCAGCTCACATCTGATAAAGGTGTTGTCTCTGCTACCCTCCATTGCAACTGCCAAGCTTCTGCACTTTCTGCAGCCAGAGGCCTGGACACCTGCATGCTTGCATGGGGCTTCTGTCTGGGTGCCCACAGCTTTCAACCAGGTAGAAACCATAGCCGAGTCCCCTAGACTGACTGAACTTACCTTGCACTCTAGTAGAGGCGCAGCACCCACCAGAGCACCCACCCCAGCACTGGGCGCTCACTCTGGGCTCTGTGGCTAGGGTCATATCCTTGCCCTCCCTGAGGCTTCTTATCACCTGGAGGCGTGATCAACCAGGGGTGGTGGTGGCTCCGCCCAGGCTCCCTCAGCAGCACCGCCCACTAGCTGACAGCCCCAGGTCAAGCAGAGGGCTTGTCCCTGCTTCAAAAAGCCCCCAAAAGCCCCCAAAAGAGATTCTTGTTGGCCATTTTTGCTACAGATCCCTTCCCCAGTGCAGTCTTACCTGCCCTGAAGCTGGTCTCCATGGCAAAAAGAACCAATATTGATCCCAATACTGATATAACATATACAAGAATTATACTCAGCCAATTCTATCAGTAGGAAGCTGCGCACTCCCAGCAGTGGACAACAAATGTCGGACACTATGAGTGCAAGGGCTTTGGGAGGAAAGGAAGGCCTCAGGGGTCCGGCACCAGGGTAAGGAGTTCTCTGGACTGCTGCCATCAAGGGAGAGAGAGCTACACAGCAGACTTTTCTAATTTATATTGAATGTGATGTTCATGGTATGAAATAATCCTGTTGGCCAGCCTGGGTCAAATGCCCAGGCCTTGCTCCTCCTTGTCCCTGCACCTGGCAAGGCTCGAAAACACTAAGACCTTGAATCCCACAGAGTCTGGCTGGCTATAAAGTAAATATTTTCATGAATCCAGACACTAGAGTCTCCTAAAAGTGCAGTTTTCCCCAGCATTAGAAGGGAAGTTAGTCCTGTGTCACTCAACCCAGGACAGTGGAGAAACAGAGCCCTACACTGTTTCCAGCTGCCCCATGAGAGCTACAGACCAACACCTAGCATGCTGCCAGGGTTGGGGCAGATGGACAGACACTGTGGGGCACAGACATGAGATCTCCAAGGGCCACAACTCCTGTATGAGACATGAACTACAAGCTGGATGCAGTCCAGGAGCACTTGCTGAGGGTTGAGCCAGCATGTGGGCCATTCACTTTTCCTTTCAGTCCAGCCCAGAGCTGGACCTGACTGCTCTCACCTTGTGGAGAAAGGAGGCTCTACACAGAGTGTACCCATCAGTGAGGCAATTTTCACCATCATCTTGTACCCCTCAGCCCCACTGTGAGCAGATGCAGAGCAGAGCAGTGATGAAGCCAGGCATAGCTGGGATACTGAATCTGAGTCCTAAAGTCACCTCTCAAGACCCCCCCAGCAGAAAGGTGGTGCGCACCGTTCAGCTTGCAGTGGAAATGGCTAGTGTTGAGAGTACCAGGAAGTTCAAAGATTGGGTTCCCCTGGTTCATCCGGGACTCCTGCTGCCTCTTGTCTAGGCTGCCTGCTAAGCTGGGCAGCCCCGAAATGCAATCCAGACCCAGGGGGTTCCTCCACCTGTACACCCGCCACTTCAGCACTTGGGGGGAGAGGTGGTTTGCTATAATGCCGCAGCACCAGATGGGAGATGTGAGCAGACAAGAGGACATGGAGGAGAAACAGAGAGAGAAAGGATGAGAAAGAAGGAGGACAGAGAAAGAGAGACAGCAAGTTAGTTAAAAGTCCAGCAGCATTACAGGATGTTCACATACAAACATGAAGGGAGGTGGAGGCCACAGCCTGACAGAGCAGGGCAGGAGCCTGAGTGGCCTCATGGCTGTAGGCAAAGAGGGAGCAGGTTTGGGTACAAGCACCTGGTGTGGGTTGCTATAAGATCACCAGCCCCATGCTGCCCTCTCCAGAGACACAGTGTAGAAGTCAGGACTGGATGGACATGCTCTTAGCATATGACTTTCTTTTGCAGGCAGAGTGATGATGGGAGCTGTTGGGTGCTGCGGCACCCAGATGCAGTTTTGCCCCAGGCTGCAGCTATAAGGGAGGGTGATAGTATAGGGAGCAGTAGCCAGAGAGCTGGAGATGTTCCAGACTAGCATGTCCTGGTGGATGGGAACCTACCACTGAGGGGCTGCATTCCCATGCTGTTGAAGGAACCAGAGCTGCTGGCCTCACTGCCACTCCTCCAGTGGGGATCTGCATGGCCTCCCACTCTGCTCATGGGAATACTGTCCGCCAAGAGGGGCAGGAAGGGCTCACTGTGGAGTTGGTACTCGGAGAGTGGTGCGTTTGGCTGCAGTGATGTCTCCTTCTTGGGAACAGGTTTGGAGTTCTCCTTTTGCCTCAGGGCACCAGCTTTGGTGGCTTGGTAGGGCTGCATGGCACTGACAGCAGGGGAAGACCTCATAGGAAGGAGGCTGGCAGAGATGGGGCAGGATCTGCTCCTGGGAGGCTGGCTCTCTCCAGCCCTCTCTGTGGTAGATGAGGAAGAGGAGTCCATGCTTTGAAAGAAAGGCATGTTGCATTGCAAAGGAGAGTAACTCTCCAGAGGGGATGGACGGGTTGTCTCAGGGGCAGGTTTCTTAATGCAGCCATCGTTGCAGGAGGCAGCTCCATCCACTGAGCATTGGGTCAGAAGTGTGCCATGGGCTTGGCTCCCTGCTGCTGCTGCCTGCTCTGCCAAGGTAGCCAAGGCTGAGGACTGGGAATTGGAGAAGATCTGCTGGATGGTAGGCCAGTTGCTGGACAAGTTGTAGAGTTGGGAAAGGCTGAAGGAAAAATGACTGTGCAGAGCACGGGCCTTGGGTGGCTTGCTGAAATGGTGCTGGAAAGCAAAGAGCTGGATGGGCAGAGTCGTGGGATGTTGGTCCTTGCTGTAGTGTACCACAGGTTTGCTGTCTGTACCACCACCTTCAGGGAGCGAAAGGGGGATAGAGTGTGAGGATGGGCAGAGGGCCAGTCATCGTCAGCCTAGCAGATCACAGGCAAAAGGGACCCTGCTCTCAGCTGTGGGAAGAGGATGAGCTAGGGGCCAGCAACACAAGCAGAGTAGTTCAAGTCTGAACGGGTTACACAAATCATGAGCTGGCAGGGTAAAGACATGTGGCCCCAAATGCAGAGTTTCCATCTGTTGACAGCTGTCTGGAAGAGTAGGGCACTGCACTGGGGGCTTCTCTCTCCTGGTAAGGTCACCAGATTCCCATCCTTTCCCTATCCCTTGCTCCCAAGACAGCACAAGCCATAGCTCCAAGTGCCTAACCTTCAGCCTGCCTCCATCCAGGCAGTACCACAAAGACATGGCCCAATGCACTGTGGTACAGAAAGATTTCTTAACCCCACTCACCCAACTGAGCACAAGCATTACATGCAATAGCACTGCAGCTCTGCATCCCACATTGCATTCAGTGCTGTCGGAAAGGTTGCTTGCTTCCCTTTCTCCCTCCCTCCTCTTTCTCCTGTAACGGTCCCCCCTCTGAGCACAAGCATTACATGCAATAGCACTGCAGCTCTGCATCCCACATTGCATTCAGTGCTGTCGGAAAGGTTGCTTGCTTCCCTTTCTCCCTCCCTCCTCTTTCTCCTGTAACTGTCCCCCCTCTGAGCACACAGCTCCCTTCCTCCCCCTGCCTGTACCAGAACCAAGCAGGGCTTTCCTAACCGAATCAGGCCAACAGCAGAATAAGAAGAGCTTCCAACCCTGGAAAAGGCAGGTCTGCTTCAGCAAATGACTGACAGGGATTGCCTAAGGGTATGTGCTGGGCTGATCTCCTACACGTGCATGCCTGCAGCTCCTGATGGGGACACAATATCCTGAGAGACACAGCTGAAGCGTGACATGCTGTACACACAGTGCACAATACACACAGCACTGGATGCACACATGGGGCTGACTGGGATCCCTGATCACCACACCGCATTCCAGTGTGACATGGCATCTTCTGGCTTGCCTTCCCCACCACTCTTCCAGCCCACAGCAAATCCTGGGATAAAGGACCCCAGTTTTACTTTCTGCCTCTCTCCCTATAGCTAGCCTCTAGCCGGTCTTGCTTTCCCTCTCATCCCTTCTCAGGCCCTCTAGGGTCATGCTGCTCTCAGCTAGCACAAGGCAGCTCTGCCTCTATCTCCAGCTGCAGGCAGGAGCTTTCCACACAGCACTAATACTTGCCTTGCTGTCACAGTGCAGAGGAAGGGACTGCAGCAGGGAGTGCAGGAACTGCTGGGATATATTGCCCTGAGAGCTCCTGTCTGTCCCCTCCTTCCACTCCCTGAACAGCTCTTGCTCCTTCCAAGCACTCCTTCTGCAAACCAAGAGGGCTGCTCCCATGATTGCCTTCTCCCAGCAGAGACCTGCCTTCCCTGCCATCCCACACCAAGTGCATATTCAAGGCTCAATAAACAAACAAAAATGCACCAAAAACTCTTGCTCTAAAGGCCTAAACCTCTCATATACCTTCGATGGCAATGAATGACATGTTCTTCCTATCTCCTGCAAGAAATTTTCAGGGCATTAAATGGAGACAGTCAAATCCTTGGCATGTTATGGGCTATCTACCACAGTAGACTGGTCAGAGCCCCATTTTAGACAGGCTCTTACCTGTGAAACAGGTACAAGAACTGTCTAGGGCAGAGATGGGGGTCTCCGGCCATGCTGGAGAAATGATCATACCCCTGATGAGACTGTCACACAGCTTCCTCACCAGGACATATCCAACACCTGGACATAAACAAGTCTATGGGGCCAGGTGGGATCCACCCAAGGGTACTGAGGGAGCTGGCAGAAGTGCTCACTGAGCCACTTTCCATCATTTACCAGCAGTCCTGGCAAATTGGGGAGGTCCCAGCTGACTGGCGTCTAGCAAATGTGATGCCCATCCACAAGAAGGGTTGGAAGGATGATCCAGGGAACTACAGGCCTGTCAGTCTGACCTCGGTGCCTGGGAAGGTCATGGAACAGATCATCCTGAGTGCCATTATGCAGCGCATGAAGGACACCCAGGTAATCAGGACCAGCCAGCACGGGTTCATGAGAGGCAGGTCCTACTTGACAAACCTGATCTCCTTCTAAGACAAAGTGACTCGCTTGGTGGATGAGGGAAAGGCTGTGGATGTTGTTTATCTGGACTTTAGCAAGGCCTTTGATACAGTCTCCCACAGTATTCTCCTGGAGAAACTGGCTGCCCATGGCTTAGATGGGAGTACTCTCCACTGGGTTAAAAACTGTCTTGAGAGCTAAAGGCAGGTGGTTCTCATGGACTGGGGGAGTACAATGCCCTGGAAGGGAGACAATCCTCTAAGCTGCACAGACACTAAGTGCTAATGCTATGTCCTCCTTTATACAATATGAGAGGTTTGCATAAAACCTCAAAAGGCTTTAGAAATGCACTTGCACTGATCTGGGTCTGAAATAAGCACAGCAGGGCTTTGTCCCAAGGAGTGGTAGACCGGGAAACAAACTACATAGGCACTGGTCTCCCATCACCATGCAGATTCCTCTGCTGCTCCCCTCATGTCCCAAAAAGCAGCCTTTCTTTTTACTTCTCCATTCTGCCTAGTTGGGCTCCTTACTGTCTGCTTGGGCTCTAACATTTCTTTGTCTGTGGCCACTGGCAGAACTACCTGAGAAGCTGGCATCTGCCTCCATCAGCAGGGAGAGAGAAGCTTGTTCACCTTCCCTGTGCCCACTGGGGGTGGTCTCACTGGAGCCTGAGTCTTTGGTGGAACACAAAGCCTGGCTGTCCCCAAAAGCGTGATTCAAACAGAAGCCCTCGCAGCTCTGTTTCAGGCTGTGGACAAAGGGCATGGGTGGAAGACTCTGGCTGCGAAAAGCTCTTTCTTCAAGAAAGGTTGGGCAATCCCCCTGTGTCTTGGGGACAGGGGAGAACTCCAAGGAGGAATCACCACTGGACCGGAGTGGTGGGGAGGTGCTGTTCTTTTTCCTGCCTTTAGCCAGTTCAGCAAAAGATGTCACTCGCTTCGGGGGGAAATTCTGGATGGGTATTGCTGGACTTTCACTCAGCCTGACCGGACAGCTCACCATGCGCTCCAAAGAGCCCAGCCAGCTGCTGGGACTCTTGTCCAGGTTCTGATCATAGCTCCTGGAGCACCACCAGCTTGTGTTGAAGTTAGGTGGTGACACATTCACATAGACCTGACCCTCAATCATGTTCTGGGTGGCTTCTCCCTTTGCCTCCTCTTCACTGCACTCCATGTTCCTTTCTTCTTGTCTCAGGTCAGGTCTTCTAAACAGATAATATTCATTGGGCTGGGCTGGGCTACCTTTGGTATGGTCTTCTGAGTAGCTAGTTATGGAAGATCCTGCTGGACTGGGGGATAACTGGGAAGACAAGTCACATGTGACTAACTTATAATAATTCTGAGTAGCCACAACAAGACGTGCTTGGCTTTGGAAGCAGGCAGTCAGATCTGAGCTCTCCAAAGTACAAGGCTCACAGTGGAGGTGGTAGGAGTTACAATTAGCATCAAGGACAGGTGAGGAGGAGTGTTGACACCCACATACCTTCCCCAAATTCTCTGGGTGATGTGACTCAAAAGATATCTTGGATTCTGTGGGTGATGAATGTAAATCCAGGTAAAAAGCTCCTGTGTCTGAGTGGCTGCAGAAGGAAGAGTCACAGGACAGGTTGGCTGAATTTAGGTTAGATCGAGAATGGCCACCCATTTTGTTGTAGAGAGCACTGAAGTTCACCAGCACTCCATCAGAGCTGTTGCAGGAAGAATCACTTATGTAGCCCATCTGTTGGTCAATCACTTCAGACTGACTTGATAAACTATAGCAGTGACAGTGCTGGTGCTCTGATCTGCAGCAGCTGCATGTCCGGCTGTGCAGGGCATCCTGATTCCCCAGCAATTCATCCATGTTCTGGTTCCACTCCTGGTCACCACCATTGAAAGAGAAGCTGGAGAAGCTGCCATGATGGCAGCTGCGTTCATCCAGCTCCATGCATTCTGAGGCCTGGTAGCACTGGTTTGCATTGTTCCTCTTCTGGACATCATCACTGCTGATTTTGTCCTCTTGCCCATCTACCACACTAGACAGGATGGCCATGTTCCAGGATTTCACAATGTGGTTGGAGTCATGGAGGTGGAAAGGGGGCAAGGCCAACTCATGCAGATGAAAGGGAGGTTTGCTAGCCACAAGGGAGTTGTGAAGGTGGAAAGATTTTTGACCCAAGTAATCCCCAAAGTTGCTGAGGTCTTCACCCTCATTCAGCAGGAAAGGGTTGCGTCGCTTACTGATACTATGGACAATCAAGTCCCTCGCTTTGCTGCCTTTGCTGTCTGAGGCCTCTGCTGAGGTTTCGGAGGCCTGTAGAAAGCTGCTGTACACTAAGGAGTCAGTTTGTGAAAGGTTTCTGTCCAGAAGGGCAGAGGTCTGCATAAGGCCTAGCTCTGGTTGGCAGAAGGGGTTGGTCCTTTTGCTCATGTAGCAGCACTGTCTGTCAGGGACCTGGCAATGCACCAGGGGAATGTGATGGACAATCAGTGTCTCACCATTCAGTTTGGGTGAACTATCCATGGTGAGGAATACTCTTCAGGACATCAATTAAGCTGGTGCTACCCATGGACAGGTAGGGGTGCACATGAGAGGCTGGGAGGACGCTTCTCATGGGGGAATTCAGATACCTAGAGAGAGACAAAAACACAAAGGAAGTCACCTCTCAGGAAAGGCAGTAGCTATTTAAAGCAGCATTGGTTTGACTGAAGACTTCATGACCTAAACAGACTAGTCCTTGTCAGCACAAGTACCTGAGCACAAGGTCCCGAGTTCTCCTTCTTCAGGAAAAGCACAATGTAGGACAAACATGTCGTCCCTCCCTGCAGACTCCTGGGACAACACTTGTGCTACCAACTGACCCCTCTCAAACTTATCTGGAGTAACTGATTCCACTCAAGTGGCCAAAAGGCTGCACAGGCTTTGGGCCAAATGAAGACCTTACTGCTGATGGCACTGTACACTCAGAGGAAAACATGCAGACAGCACAGGGTCTGAAATGAAGTGCTGCACTCTGATGAGAGCAGTCCATCTTCTGGCACTGGATTCAATATCTTTGCTTGCCTTTAGGTACCTTTAAGAACCAAACACTTAACTGCACTCACTGTCAGACCTTGCAACAATGGAAGTTGCAACAAGTCCAGGCAGAGACTGGAAAGCAGGATCAGACTGGAACGGGAAAGCAGTAACAACCATTCTTCTCCAAAATCCAGGAGTCCCCATGAGGTCCTGAGCTCTTTTAATGGTGCCAGGGGAGCAAACTAAAGTATGCAACTACTTATGCACACAAGGGCCTCTCATGTGAAAAGGAGCAGATGACTTCAGTGAGCCTATGGGGAGCTACTGCTGATGGTTAAATAGGTCCCATACAGTCTTCTGCTAACCTTTTGCTGATGTCCTGGGTTGAAAGACTAACTTTTCTTCTAATACTGGGGAAAATTGTACTTCTAGAAGACTCTAGTGTCTGGATTCATGAAAATATTTACTTTATAGCCAGCCAGGCTCTGTGGGATTCAAGGTCTTAGTGTTTTTGAGCCTTGCCAGGTGCAGGGACAAGGAGGAGCAAGGCCTGGGCACTTGACCCAGGCTGGCCAACAGGATTATTTCATACCATGAACGTCACATTCAATATAAATTAGAAAAGTCTGCTGTGTAGCTCTCTCTCCCTTGATGGCGGTGGTCCAGAGAACTCCTTACCCTGGTGCCAGACCCCTGAGGCCTTCCCTTCCTCCTGAAGCCGTTGCGCTCGCAGTGTCCGACATTTGTTGTCCACTGCTGGGAGTGCACAGCTTCCTACTGATAGAATTGGCTGAGTATAATTCCTGTATCTTATATCATTATCGGGATTAATACTGGTTCTTCCGTATTATTGTTAATTATTTAGTCTTATTCTATTAAATCTATTTATATTTCAACCCTTGTGTTTCTTTGTGTTCCCCGATTCCCCTTTCCGGGTGGGGAGGGGTCATCGGGTGATAGAATAATTGTCTAAATGACAATAGATTGTTATGGGTTTTCTCAAACCATAACAAATTTGGCGCCCAACATGGTATTTTAATAAAATTGGCACCCAGTGTGGTATTTCAACAAATTTGCTGCCCATCGTGATATCTTAACAAATTTGGCACCTAATGTGGTTTTTTTAATTAATTTGGTGTATAACATGGTATTTTAACAAAGTTTGGCATGCAGCATGGTATTTTAACAACCTCGATACTTAACGTGATAGTTTGCATGTAATTTAAATAGTGCTGGGAGAATCAGAGGTCTTTGTGAGTTCTGAAGGGTTGAAGTTGTAAACAGATTTGATTGGATTTTTAAAACAGTCATTATGGATCTGTTGGAGTTGTTTCAAAGTACTGTAAACAGAGTTCTCTGGTATCTCTGTGCAGCTGTATGTGGGCAGCTATGGGAGTGGTGCAAGAGTTTGTTGCCATTTCTCCTTGGTTTAGGGAAGCTTATCGTTTCTAAATGTGGAGTTAAAAATATTGCCTTGTTATTTTGTGTGGTGGTATTTTGCTATGTTATTGGGTCTTTTGTAATTGTTCCGTTTTTTTGTCACTTATGTAATTGCATCTTGTGAATCACGGTTAGAATCTCCTCAGAATGCGGGAAAATCCTTTTTGGGCACTGTGCATAATTATACTTTGGGTTATATTACGGGCCATTTAGTGAGGGGGGGTATATCTTTTGAGGATTTCTATGTTCCGGTAGCTTTGATAGTAACAGTTTTTGAGAGTTTGAAATACCCTTGGAATGTTTTG
>QJSC01029300.1:1468-49743 GCA_003697955.1 Calidris pygmaea
CTGGCCAGGATGGGGGTCGGTGGGTGCTTAGCCCTGCCCTGGAGGTGCCTAGTCGTCCTGGGTCTCAGGCTGCTCTTCCTTGTGCCCGCAGGAGTGCCCGTGCGCAGCGGAGATGCCACCTTCCCCAAAGCTATGGACAACGTGACTGTGCGGCAAGGGGAGAGTGCCACGCTCAGGTAGGAACAGCTGGATTTCTGCTGCTTTTTTTTTGGGGGGGGTGGGGGGTCCTGGCACATGGGGAGGGCGGCGAGTGTCTTCGGAGCTGTGACTCAGTTTCCCCACGGGGGGATGCGATGGCGGTGCAGTGAGCCGAGAGGGCGATTCGGGTGCCGGGGGACTGGGCTTTGGCTCAGCACACACACACCCACCCCCCGTCTAAGTTGTGCCTGGGAAAGTTGTTGAGGGATGAAAAAGGGGGAGGGCGAGTCCCTCGTGGTGTCCCCCCCAACCCTGCACTATGCGTCGAGGGGGGGGCTCGGCTCTTGGTATGGTGGCTCGGGCACTTTGGCTCCGTTCCGTGGGGGTAAAGATCGCTCTTATCCCGGGGTGCTGCCCTGGGGGGTGCCTTGCTGCGTGTTAAACCTGGGGAGAGGGGGATTTGTTGACACCACCCCCCCCTCAAAGTGGGGTTTTGTGCCTTTTTCCCACATCCAGACCTGCTGGGATGAGGTTGGGGGGTGCGGGATGGAGCTGGCTGCGGGCAGGGGGATGCTGCCCTCCTGCTCTGGAGGTTGCTGCTCTTTGCCAGAATTAACTCTTTTGAGGGTCTGGGGGGGGAAATGTGGGGCTGGGCGTTGCACCAGGGTCTTGTCACAGCGATCTGGGGGGCTGCAGAGGAAACTTCTGGGACATCTGGTGCCCAGAGACTCTTCCCTGCCCTGGCAGCAGATGGGCTCGGCCGTCCTCCCCGAGGGCGTTGGATGGGGGGGTGCGAGAAATGGAAAGAAGAAGAAAAAAAAAAAAGGCAGGTTTTGATCACAGCGCAGGGAAAAACGGTGCTTACACCTCCCCGACGTGCCGGGCGAGTGACTTTCCTGGCGGAGGTGACACTTAACATCTTGCGGGGGGACCAGCTGGGTGTGCGCGCTGCGAGCCACGCTCCCGCTTTACGCCAGCGAGTGGAGCAGGGCCAAGGGAAAAAAAAAACAAAACACAACCAAAAAACCCCCAAAACCACCACCTAAGGAGGAATTTCAGCCAGGTGGGAAGACTTAACCCACAGGCTGGGTTTGGCCCCTTCCTGGAAATGTCTATCCCCTTTTCCTTTTGTATTTCCTGCAACTCAGCTGTTTGCTTCTCGACCCCCCCCCAACCCTTTCATGCCCCCAGGAGGTGTGTGGTGGCCCTTCCCTCAAGATTTCTCTTGCCTCTTGGCACCACTGGGCAAAAAGAGGCTTGGAAACGGGTGGAGGAGACGGGGTGTCTTGGCTTAGGAATTTGCCCCGCTTGAGCTGGGCTGAAAAAGGAAATAAATCAGCTCCTTTTCTCTCCTGAGCCGTTGGGCTCCCTCAAGCACCAAAAATCCTACAGATCCGGGGGCATTAAAGAGGGGTCTGGGCTGTAAACCCCATAGCAGGGTGACAGGGGTGCGGGTGCTCCTCCAACTCACTGGAAGGAGGGAAATTGCTGCAGCGGGGGCCTGGAAAAGGGGTTTTTTTGGCACAGGGTTCCTGGCAGGGATGGGGCAGAGCCAGCCCCCGGTGCTCTCCGGGTGTCGGTGGAGAACAAAGGAAAGCTGGGGTGAGTCAGCAGGAGGGAGGCTTCCCTTCTGTGGTGACGCCTGGTGGGAAAGGGGGGGACAAATCCTGCGCCTGGGAGGTGGCCCTGGAGGGAGGGCTCGGGCTCGTCGTCCCCAGTTGGGGTGGGGAGCTGGTCCGGTGGCAAGGGGTGTCCTTGTCCCTCAAAGCGAGGGAGGCACACAGGCTTTGGGGCGTGCGAGCCGTGGGGGTGATATTCCCCCTGTGCGGGTGATATTCCCTCCCTCCGTGAGGATGATATTCCCTCCGGGGGGATGCTGTTCCCTCCGTGAGGATGATATTCCCGCTGTCCTGCCCCTGGAGCAGGCGATGCTCTCGGAGTTTAATGGCTGGGCACACTGGTTTGGTAGCCAGAGAGGTGGAGGATTGTGTTTCGTGCTGGGATTTGGGGGGCATCCTCCTTCTGGTTTGAGGTGGGAGAGGTTGGTTGGGCGGGCGGTGGTTACGTGGCTGCGTCCCCAGTAGGTCCCAGCCCCCAGGATTGTGGTGGGAGCCGAGAGGGAGAAGAGCAGGTGAAAAAACCCCCCTCTTCCAGAGGAGGAGAATAAGGAAGGGTGAAATCTTCTTGCCCGTTCCCCTCCCAGCCCGGTGAAACCATCAATCTCTTGTGGAGGATTTAACGTTGTTTGGAACAGCAATGCTGCTTCCACAGGCTTCGGCGGACCCGGCGTGCAGGCAGAAAAATAAAGTTAGCCTCCTCTTTTCCCACTTACTTCCATGCGAGGTGGGAGGACAGCGAGTCACAGATTTGGAAGGAGAGAGGTGTTTCTAGAGGTCCCTCCTTGGCTTCTCACAGCTGAGAACTTGGCAGCTGAAGTTGCCGCTTCTCTCAAGCGCTGGGAAGGTCCTGTCTCCCCTCCAGGGAAAGGGCTTGGCTGTTGGAAATAGGTTTGGTTTAGTTGGTTTATGGGGTGCTGAGGACCCCGAGATGCTTTCGAGCCAAGGAGGCTCTTCTCAGCTCCGTCCCCCCCATCCCTCCGAGCAGAACTAGTTCTGTGCCAGTTAAAGGAGCTGGATTGATGACCACGGGGAGACTCTCCCATTGTAAAGGGCACAGGATTCGCTCCGTGCGAACCTGGATAATGTAAATATTCCCTTAGGAGGCAGGTTAGGACCAGAGTCACCAGAGATGTTCAGATGTTTCCCTGTGTCTCGTGATGGCTGCTGGTGGGTACCGCCATGTGTCTTGCTTCGGTACCAGCGCTTCAGATCACTGCATTCAATGTAAATCTAGGTTTAGAGCTTGGGATAGAGTTTCCATCGGGGGTAGGAGGGGCAGGATCTACTCCTGGACGGAGCAAAACCTGCAGGAATGGGAGAGGGTTTACGGGTGGTGGGTCCAGCAGCTTGGAATTATTTATTTGATGGTCCCTGAGGCTGCTCCTGGGGTTACACCCGGGGTTTGTGCGTGTCTGAAGGTCAGAGCTGAATCTCAGAAGGCCATGTGGTGAGGATGATGCTGGTCTCCATCCCCTGTCCCGACAGCATCTGCCCTTACTGGTAGCAAGCGGAGAGGACCCGTCCTGAACTTCTCTCCGGCGCTTGAACCGAGCCCGGGTGCTGCTGAGACCTTTGGAGCCGTTCTCTCTGCACCAAAACAAATGCCTTGATTATGATTTCACTTTAATTGGCATCAGTCAGCGCTTTCCATGGCGAGGCTCTGACGCTGCCATCAACATGCACAGGCGTGGTACCACCCCCCTGCCCCCCCGAATTTCCTGGGCGAGCAGATCTGGCTGTGGGTCGAGGACCCCTTCCTTCACCTCATCTTCTGAGCATCCTTGCTTTTCGTTTGCAGGGTGATGCAATCCCTTTATTTATTCCCCTTTTGATTCTCACGCTAAAAGTCAAATCTTGAGTTAAACCCGAGTCAGAGCTTTTCCTTTGGGGGTTTTTAACCCTGACGTTTCCCTGCGGTTTCCACTCGGGCTCTGCAAAGGGGGGGCTGTGCACTTTGCCACTGGGATGGCGGAGCCTGTTTTGCAAATTGATTGATTTATTTATTTATTTATTGCCCCCATCGTGCTCTTGAAATAATTTTGCAGAAGTGATAACTTGGCCGCGAAACAAAACAAAATCAAGCATGTTTGTTTGACGGCGCAAACAGAAGGCGCTTGTTTGCGAAGCAGGAGAGAATTATTTCTCAGAAACGGGTCTGTTTTCTGTGACTCTTTGCTGCCCCGTCTTTTCCCCCCCTTTTATCCGGGGGAAATCTGCCTTTTTGTGGTTTTATGGTGTAATGTGAAAAATAGGGCTGGTTCCAGCGTGATGCTTTCACTCGGGTCCTGGGGGAGGCTGCATGTGTGTGTCCCCCCCCCGATGTAGAGGGTTTGAGCGATGGTGACTCTCTTGCTGAGGTTTTGGGGTTTTGGGCAGCTGCCTTTGTGGTTTGCAGTCGATGAGCGCAGAGGGAGCCTGCCAGGGGATGGGGGGAACCCACTCCGGGCTCTCTGTCCCCAAGAAAGCGGCGTTTTGCCATCCCCGTGGCCTCGGGGCTGAGCGATGGGGGGGGGGAACCTGGTGGAAATGAGGAAAGCAAGACAGGGCAGAGGTTGTCCATGAAATGGTCTGGCTGGGATTGCTAGGTCTCCTTTTGGAGCTGCACAGGGCTCTGTTTTGCTCCAGGCTCCCCACTCCCACCTTTGGTGGTGGTAGGAGCTGCAGTAACCCTGGTCTTGCTGGTCAAGCCCGTTCCCACACTCCCGTAGCCCTGAGGACATCCTGACTTAGGTCCTGCTCACCCCATCTCCTGCCGGGCCAACTACCCTCCCCCATCCTTGCACAACCACCCAACTCCTCGTCACACCTCGTGGCCCTTCCCCAGGGCTCAGCCCTGTGGCACAATGCTCCCATGACACGTTCACCCCGTTCTGGTGGTCTCCAAACCCAGCACCCCCAATATTTTTCATCCTGCTACAATTATTTATTTTCAGAGTCTCAACTGGCAGAGACTGAACCTCCTGGTTGCTTCCCTGCCCAATTCCCAAGCCCAGACTGGGGGATAAAGCTTGGGCTTTCAGACTGGGGAGGTCAAGGAGTAATTATTTTGCTTCTCTGGGTTACTGAGCGGTGAAGGGCTTCGGAGGGCTTGGACCTAGTGGGACCAGCCCCCGGTGGTCCTGTGGGCATGGGGTGAGGATGGAGCTAAGCTGCCGACTCATGTATTATCAACCAAAGTTTATTCTCTTGCCTCCTTCAGTATCCAGCACTCTCACCTTCTCCTTCAAACCTCTCTTTGTGTTCCTGAGGGTTAGGGAATAGCTTCAGGGCTGTGGTGACCCCTCCTACATTAAGGTGAAGAAGGAGGAGAGCATCTTCTCCTGCACCCGTGCCCTTACTCGGGAAATTGCTGTGAATATGAGCAGTACTGAGGGTTAGGACTTGCCCCTCTCGTCCTCCTGTTGTTGCTGGGTCCTCCTTTCTGGCCGGGGTTTTCTTTCCACGTTCCTGGAGATGCTGCCTGCGAGGGGCTGCA
Organism: Calidris pygmaea; assembly: GCA_003697955.1. Classification (NCBI taxonomy): domain Eukaryota; kingdom Metazoa; phylum Chordata; class Aves; order Charadriiformes; family Scolopacidae; genus Calidris; species Calidris pygmaea. The sequence continues at coordinate 6,701 of QJSC01029300.1, forward strand.
GAAGCCCCGAGCGGTGCCCACGTGTGATGCTCGTGGCTCTTTGTAGCTCTGCGAGTCGATCGCTTTGCTTGCGACGGCATGTTTCTGAAAGAGGAGTTTATTGCTAAAGTGACATGTCAGCAAATCTCCCCCACCTCTCTCCCATCACAGAGATGGAATCAGCTTAAAGTGGGGAAAAAAATTGTCGTATGCATGGATTATTTTTTTTCTTTTTTTTTTTTTTTTCCCTGAGTGCAATTTCCATCTGAGATGAGACAAGCTCCTGATTGCTCTGCCAGAGGAGGGTTTCCCTTTATAGCTCTCCTGGTAGAGCTGCTGCCTCTGGTTGACTGGAGCTGCCTGGGCTGGGGTCTCCGAGGGGACAAGCGTGCTTTTCTGGAGCTGTCACCTCCATCGTAGGGTTAAGCATCTCCGCTCCACCAGCTCTGGAAAGATTTAAGTCAAACAAACTTGTCCTCTGTCCTCTCCGGGCTGATGGGGAGGAAGAGAGGTGAGGAAGAGGACAGGTCAGAGCAGCCTTGCGGGGGACCGAGCTGGCCAGTGGGGGGAGGGTGGCATTTCTAGGGGTTAAACCGGGGTTATGAAGTGGTGGTTCAGCTCTTAGCCCTGTTTTTGACTCCTCGTGTGATGTTCGGCGCCCTCTGAGGTCCTATAAATGTGTATATTCATGTGTGGCAATTGTGATGCTTCCTTTCCCTGGCTCCGTGAGTCATCTGCTTGCGCTGCAGTCTCTTTGTGGCAGGATGTGTCCCTCGGGGAGGAAAATGCTAAGAGCATCCTACCAGAGGCCACCACGGCTGACCACCCCTGTCCTGCCCTTGCTTGGAGTTTGAGGGGGCTCCTGCAAGCATCTTCCACTTCGAGGTGGCAGGGAATTGTCCTTGCAGGGGTATGTGGTGGGTGGATGATCGTTGGGTAGAAGCTGAACAGAATCGGGGGTTGGTGCCAGCAGTGTCAGCCCCAACTGTGGGACCACCCGTGGCCCTAAACTCTGCTGAGAAGCTGCTCTCATCACGACCACGAGCCCCAGACCAGAGCGCTTGTGGGTGACAGTCCAAGGGATGGCAACTGGCTTTGTCTCTAGTTCTTGGCCATCCTGATGTGCCGTCTCCACTTTGGCAGAGTCCTTTGGGCAACGAGCACGCCGCTAATTGGCATCACACTTCGTCAACTGGCAGCTCCATGAATGCATTAACGAGAGGTTGGGTTGGGGATGCGGGTCTTCTTCAGCTTGTCTAAAATCACTGTCTCTTCTTGCTGGTTCCACTGGAGTTACTCCAGCTTAAGCTGCTGGAAGAATCCTCCTCTTGATCTAGCAGAGCTGTGCTTTCCTCCTCCCAGACCCGCCTAAGCACAGGATCACATGGCATTCATTTGGGGATAGGTTGATCTTGAACACATGGAGCCAGAATCCCATGGGGTTGGAAGGGACCTCTGGAGATCATCCAGTCCAGCCCCGTGCCAGAGCAGGTCCACCCAGAGCAGGTCCCACAGGAATGTGTGCAGGCAGGTCTGGAATGTCTCCAGAGACGGAGACTCCACCACCTCCCTGGGCAGCCTCTGCCAGGGCTCTGCCACCCTCCTCGTGTTTAGGTGGAACTTCTTCTATTCAAGTTTGTGCACATTTCCTCTTGTCCTCTTTTCCCTGAGCACCACTGACTGGCCCCATCCTCCTGACACCCCCCGTTGAAGTATTTATGGGTATTGATCAGATCCCCCCTCAGCCTTCTCTTCTCCAGACTAAAAAGACCCAAATCCCTCAGCCTCTCCTCATAAGAGAGATGCTCCAGGCTCCTCATCATCTTGGTAGCCCTCTGCTGTCCCCTCTCCAGCAGTTCCCTGTCCTTCTGGAACTGGGGAGCCCAGAACTGGACCCAGTGCTCCAGCTGGGTTCTCCCCAGGGCAGAGCAGAGGGGCAGGATGACCTCCCTCCACCTGCTGGCCACACTCTTCTTGATGCCCCCCAGGATGCCCTTGGCCTTCTTGGCCAGAAGGGCACATTGCTGGCTCATGGGCATCCTGACCTGCCAGTTTGAGCTCAGACACCCTTATTTTCCTTCAGGAGGGAAGGGGAAAATCAGGAAGGAACTAATCTACCGCCGCATCAGTGGGAGAAGGGGCTGATAGACACCGTGGTGACAATACAGAGCCAAACAAACAAGGAAATGGGAAAATGCAGTCCCACCAGCACGATGGAGAGATTTATGCCAGCGAAGGGGCTGATCCAGTGCTCATCAGTGTCACCACAAGTCTTTATCCTCACCGTAATGGACTCTGGATGGGGTTGGAAGATGGCGTTTTAGTCTTGCTACGATACGCAAACCGTTCATAGGCTGCACGTGGAATAGCAATGCAGAAAGCCCTCTCCTGATACAAAAAGTCCGCTGGTGGTCGCAAAGCCAATAAAAATACCTTCTGCTCCCCTTAGGTTGAGTTTTCCGAGGTGCAAGGCTGTGAAAGGAGCCAAGTCTGGGGCTTGGGCTCTGCTGCCTGGATGCTGCAGCGTCTGCTGAAATGCCAAACGCGTCTTAATCATTAGTATATTAAAAATCTTGCCTTAAATAAGGATTCTTCAGCTGGCGGTGAGTGGTGTTGGCTCTCACCACCAGCAATCACGCTGGGAAGCAGTCGTTAGTTTATATGCAAAGCGAGGAGGCAGAAGAGCCAGATGGGTGGGTACGGGGAAGGCTGAAGGCAAACTGGACCCTGCAGCTGGATTTTTTTCCCCTTGGAAAAACCAGTGTCGGGCGAGACGGAGATGAGGTTTGGAGAGCAGAGCCTGGGCTGAAGGTGGGGACACCTCCGGGAAGAGTGCTGAATAGGAAAGGACACCAAGGGTCAAACAGGAGACGTGCGAGTCCGGCTCTGCATGTCAATGAGGACAGAGTAAATAAGGAATAAAACCACCTTCCAACATGAGCAGCTGGTGAAATATCACAGGTTTGGTTTTTTGTGGGTTTTTTTGTTTGTTTTTTTTTTTTTTTTCCCAGAGATGGGAGATTTTGACCGGCTCTGCGCCCGCAACCATAAATGGCTCTGACACCTGCGTCTGTTTTATCAGACACATGCAGAGCCCCGGACATGATCCAAACATTCATTACTTTGGATTTTTGAGTCTTTTTTTTTTTTATTTTATTTTATATTTTTTTTTTCCTGGTGGGTTCATTATTTTCCCAGCTTCACATCCTCTGTACAGCAAAACCAGGGTGGTTGTTCAGACTGATCCCTGATAAGAAGCATGGCAGAAAGCCGTGGGGAAAAGCAAATTCTCAAAGGTAGGAACACGGAGCAGGGCAGCTCCGGGTTCAGAGCCACCTCCATATCTCAAGAGGGTTTGGACCTAGAGATGGGCACAGCACTAATATTTGGAGGCACATTTGCGTTCTGAAGTCCTCCAAATTCAGTAAACTAAAGGTGTGGGGCTTTTTATTCCAGGATAATCTTTATTCTCTTGCATCCTTGTTCCCCTCTTACACTCCAGGACAAAACTCCTGATGAGTTCAAAGGAAGAAGTGACCTAAGTGAAAACTTGAGCAAGAATTTTCCAAGTTTCCAAAGGTTTGATGCTTATCTCGCATTGCGATTCAGTGGGAGGCAGGCAAGCACCTGCCTCTCATATTTTAAAAAATCCAATTTGTACAGTTTGTTACATAAGGAAATAATTTTTTTAAATTTCTGAGACAGATCTTCTTACTAAAAAATCCACTTATTTCTTACGTACACTGACCAGAAAATACTGAGTTTAGAATTGCCTCATTGGGAAAAGGGCAGGTTTGGGTTTTGTTGGAAAAAATAGTATTTCTTCCTTTTAATCTGAGTTTGTGAGTTCAGTGAAGCATCTTGTCAAATTCTGCAGGAAATGCTTAGATTAAGCTGAAGGGAGATTTTGGGCTTTAAAGTGTCTTATAGGAAATACTGCAATTTTTATGTCATTCAGTCTCAGAAGGGAAGGATTTCTGGATACACAGAGTTTCCCTTCAGCTGAAAAAAGTCTTCCCCTTCTCACCTCTGAACTGCTCTACATTTTTTCCATCAGGCTTCATCCTTCTTGTTGCTTTCTTGAAGCTAGAGGAGCTGTTTCTCTTTGAATTAGGCAAAGTTGATGTTGAATGTGTGTTTTCCACAACACTTGTGTTCCGTGGCGGGGTAGGATAAGGCCAGAAGGTTAAAATCCTATCTTGGGTTGTTACTGCTGTGTCATGGAGGTGGTTGGTTGAGGGAGATGTCTTCCTTGGTGCACGTCAGCTGGGTCTCCTAAATTTCTCCAGCCGTCCTTGGCCGGTGAAGGACAGCAGCTACAATTTCCTCGCTGGTTGAAAGCCAGCAGGATGCAGACTGTTGACATTGTGTAGCAAGACACGGGGCCCTTCACCTCAGACACCTCTGCGAGTCTAAAAGCAGCCTGCCAGGCATTTTTGGCCATTCAGAGGTCCAACTTGGTGACCTCCATCCATTCATGTGGCATCTGCCCTGAGTAGACTCAACAGACAGCCAAGGTCTGAAGAGATCACAGGGTGATAAATACCTTCTTGGTGTCCTTCCTTGATAGGGCCAAGGGGTAATGGCTTCAAATTGGAAGAGGGGAGATTTGAGATGAGATCTCAGGAAGAAATTCTTTACTGTGAGGGTGGTGAGACTCTGGAATAGAAGCTGTGGATGCCCCATCCCCGGAGGGGTTCAAGGCCACGTTGGATTTGAAGAAACCTGGACTAGCTGGAGGTGTCCCTGCCAAGGGCAGGGGGTGGAACTGGATGATCTGTCAAGTGCCTTCCAACACAAACAATTCTATGATTCTACGTTTCTATGACATCAGACCTCCAGCATTGCTACCTGGGCTTCTGCAGGGGCTGGAGAGAAGGAGAAGCAGCAGAGGAACGAGACCACAAGGAGTGGTGGGAGGGTCAGGTCAGGTCAACGCCACCTTGGACGAGGATTCGAGCAACCTGGTCTGGTGGGAGGTGTCCCTGCCCAGGGCAGGGGGGGTGGAACGAGATGGTCTTGAAGGTCCCTTCCAACCCAAACCCTTGTATGATTCTGGAACAGGCTGGAGGCTTGATGGTCGGTGGGAGCTGCAGCACGAAGCCCTGGTGGAGCGGCGCCGGTGCGGCGGGGAGATGTCAGCTCTTCCTCTCAGCTTCCCTTCGCAGCACCAACTGTCAGTAATTTAACTAACGTTTTGTAAATAAATGTGGCATTCGGACAGCTGTCACCGCGCCTGTTATAAACACTCCTTTTGTCACGAAAAAGCTGGCAGTACCGCTCCGCTTCCCCTGCAAACGCAGCTCCCACTGCCAGTTAGCTCCTGAAGCCAGGGCTGTCAAGGAATCGCGTCCCGGCCGGTGGCTGGGAGACCGTGGCTTCGCCCTGGGAGCCCAGCGAGGCCTTGCCAGGGCCTGGTGCGAAGGCAGCTTTTGCATCTCGGAGAAATAAATCAACGGCCCCATCAGCGAGCGAGAGAACCCATCTGACACGTGGCTGGAGGGCTGGTGGGTTCTCGGCCAGGATGGCGGGCGGCCCAGCTGCGGTGCCGGTGGTGGCACCGGTTCCTCTGCCGTCTCCTCCCAGCCCCGTAGGAGGCCCAGGTAGGGATGGGGTGGGGAACCCAGCCAGCCCTGGGCTTTGACACGCCAAAGGAGCAGTTTGGCACCGGTGCCACAAATGCTTTCCACTTTGGAGCGTGGGCTCCTCATGCATAAGGCTTCGGTTTGGTCTCTCCAGGACTGGGTTGGCTTTGAGGGGGGAGATCTGTCCTCTGAACCCATCACTCTTGCTCAGCTTGTCCTATTAGGAGCGTATTCAAAACCTTCGGGCAGTCTGGATGCTTCTCCTCCCAACGAACCAGAAAGGAGAGGAGACGCTGTTGTCTTTCTCCTTGCTGGGAAGTCTCCGTCCTCTACTGCTGGTCTCCTCTCCTCTTCCAGCCCCAAACAACCCTTTCCTGGCCCACGGCATCTCTCTCTCCCGGTCTCGGGTGGTGTAACTTCTCAGCAGTCAGCACCTATAGCCTTGCCCTGCTGCATTGATGTGTGTGTGATACAGGCAGTACAGACATCAGCACATGACATCTCTCTCTCTCTCTAAGCTGCTGTAAAATTAGCTTCATCTCAAGTGGCAGAAAATGATCATATCCTCGCTTGAGGGCGATAAAGAATATTCCTGAGTCACTGCTAGTGATGAAACAGGCAGAAAATCCAGAGTGATACACAACTGCCCACTCGGTTTTAATCGCCGAGGCCATTTGCTGCTGCAGAGCCTTAAGGCGCAGCGTTTTCCTCCTCTCCCTCCCTTCCATCCATCACTGCCCTCAGTGGCCCGGGCTGCGGATCCCAGCGGGGGCAGAACATTTTCCCCCGTCCCACAGGCTCTGAGCATCTCGCCTTCCCCCTGGGAGGAGAGGAGGGGGTCGAAGCTTCCTTTTCTTAAAGCAAGAGGAGGAAAAAGATGGAGCTTGTTCTCCACCTTCCAGGGGAAAAAGCTCTCCTCTGAGCTCACTCTCCTCTCCACAAACAGCTGCCGAGCCCACGGGGACGGTTCCTTTGGCGTTTCTCCTCCATCAGCCTCAGTTCAAAGCCATCTCTCTGGATTTTTATGTCTTGGATAAAAAGCCCACCCTTCTTTTTTCCCCCTGCAACTGCCAGCTCAGTGCTTGGGGAAACCTCTTGCCAAATCTGCTGGCGACCAAGGCCAAGAAAACCCTTCAGAAAACCCTTGATGATCAGAAGCAAAGTGCTGTGATGCTTCCCCGCCTTGCATATGCCTCCCTGGCAGCGTGTTAGCGCTAAGGACTCCTCCAAGGAGGCTCTTCCTGCAAGTCCTGTCCTGCCCTGCCACCTTCCCCCCCAAAATTCAGATGGAACCCCCCCCCACCATGCTCCGGGTACAGGTTGGAGGGTCTGCAAAACCTTAGCGAGGATCCTTCAGCTTGGGAATGGCCTCCTCCTTCTGGTCTTCCACGTGGCTCCATCACCACTGACTTGGTTCAACACTGTTTGCAAGGGGGGGGGGGGAGGGAAAAAACGTAGCAATTCCAGGCGTCTGAATGAACTGTCAAAAACTTGTCAGTATTTATCCCTTAAACTGTTTTTTAGATGTTCAATCGCCGCCGACCCGGTTCAACATCGTTTTTGGGGGGAGGGAGGGGAAAACTGTGGCAAGCCCAGGCGTTTGAGTGAACGCTGCTCTTTTCTCCAGTCAGGGCTTGTCAGTATTTATCCCTTTAACCTGATTTTGAGATGTTCTCTATCCTGCAGATTTGCTGGGATATGCTATTCACACAAAACTCTCCTGGTGTCAGACTTCTGCTAGGAGAGGCTTAAGAGCTCCTACCAGCCTGCGAGGGGAATAAAGCGGGACTGGCAGCAGCACAGCCGCGCCGGCAGAAAATGTGTCAAAGCAGGGGTTTTGCCAGCATAAAAAAAAATAATATAATAAAATAAAAAAATATTGCAGAACCTCATTTTTTTAATTCCTCCCCCCCCCCCCACCAGATTGCTGTACCAGCGAAAGTTTTCTGCACCGCTCGGCCAAATCTGGGCGATTTTTCCACCGATCCCCCCCCTCTCCTTCCCCGCCGTAATCCCCGGCAGTTTTTGCGTGCCCTGCGTTTATTTGTCAGCCCGAGCAGGTGCAGAGCTGCAGGACATTGGGCTCCAGCATCTCGCTTTGCCGGTTATTCCAACGCGCAGCCGCTTTATTCTTGCCTAATTTCCCTTTTCCCCCAAAAAGCAGCGTCGGGATGGTGCGGTTTTGGGTTGGGTTCAGCGGGTATCGAGATGAAAAAAGGGATGGTAATTTGGGGGTTTTGAGTCTTAGAATTGATTTCCCTCCCCGGAGCACACGTGTGTTCTGTGCACACCAGCCATCGTCGCACACAGAGACCAGATTTGTGGATGTGTATATATATATTTTTTTTTTACCTTGTACCCGCCAGGAGAAGCAGGAGATGGGGATAAATCCAGCACAGATACCGCAGCTGTACCCGGGAAAAGCCATCCCTTGGCAAAGNCTCTGGCAGAATGAGGTGGATAACAAGGGAGGAGGAAAAGCTGACTTTGTTTGCAGCGTTTATTTTTTTTTTTTTTTTTTTTTTTCACCCCGGCTCGAGAAGGAAGAAATAAAGTTGGATTTCAAGTGGGGTTGTTGCCGTAATGGAGGGAAATGAGAAATGCTCTTCAGCTGCCTTCTCCTTCCTCGCGTCCCCATAAATAACCCTTCTTGCTGGGAGACGGCTCGGCTCTTACTTAGAGGAGAGAGAGCTGGGGTTTGGTGGTTGGGGATTTTTTTTGTTTCTGCTGCAGCTGAAGTGCCCCTTCCCTCTCCTGCCTGCACGGCACCTCCTGGGAGCCCGTTCCTCTCCAGAAAAGCAGTTTCTCTCCTGATGTGGGCTCTGGTTTGTGGGGACACCCCCCCCCCCCCCGCCCCAAAGGCTAGGGCTGCTCCCCAGCAGCTGGCTCTTGGGCATGGCCATCGTTGCTGGCACCTTCCCCTCTCTGCTCCCATGTTGCTGATGCCACCGGGGTCCCAAGCAATGGTGCTACCTTGGTGTCAGTCCCAGCTGGCTTAAGTAAAATCCTAGAAGGGTTTGGGTTGGAAAGGACCATAAAGATCATCTCCTTCCAACCCTCTGCCCTGGGCAGGGACACCTCCCACCAGACCAGGTCACTCCAAGCCCCCTCCAACCTGCCCTTGAACCCCTCTGGGGATGGGGCAGCCACAGCTTCTCTGTTCCAGGCTCTCACTACCCTCAGAATAAAGAATTTTTCCTAATATCTCACCTCAATCTCCCCTCTTTCAGTGTCCAACCCTTCCACCATGTCCTGTGGCTCCCCTCCCTGATCCAGAGTCCCTCCCCAGCTTTCCTGGAGCCCCCTGAGGGACTGGAAGGTCTCCCCGGAGCCTTCTCCAGGCTGAACCCCCCAACTCTCTCAGCCCCCCCTCCCAGCAGAGGGGCTCCAGCCCTCCCAGCATCTCCGTGGCCTCCTCTGGCCCTGCTCCAACAGCTCCATGTCCTTCTGCTGTTGGTGGCCCCAGAGCTGGAGGCAGCACTTGGGGGGGTCTCCGCAGAGCAGAGGGGCAGAATCCCCACCTTGCCCCGCTGGCCACACTGCTGGGGATGCAGCCCAGGATGAGGGGAGCTTTCTGGGCTCCCAGCTCATGTTGAGCTTCTCACCCACCAAGACCCCCAAGTCCTTCTCCCCAGGGCTGCCCTCAATCCATTCTCCACCCAGCCTGAATTTCTGCTTGAGGTTGCCCCAAGCCAGGAGCAGGACCTTGCACTTGGCCTGCTTGAACTTCATGAGGCTTGCACGGTCTTAACTCTCAAGTCTCTCCAGGTGCCGCTGGAGAGGGCATCCCTTCCCTCCAACGTGCCACCGCAGTTTGGTGTCATCAGCAAACTCTCTGAGGGTACCCTCCATCTCGCTGTCCATGTTGCAAAGAAAGACATTAAACAGCACTGGTCCCAAAATGCTAATGATGAACGAAGTGTGAGCCTTTGGGGGGGATGGAACAGCAGCAATCCCAGGTGTCTGCTCCCGGGAAGACAGCCAAAAACTGCTTAAGATGCCTGTGATGTTCCACAATCCTTCCGTGTCCACCCTCTCTTAATAAAACCAGGTCCAACCATGAGGTAGCTTTACCCAGCAGTGAAACGTTGTCCTTCTGTGGGTGAGGCAGAGCTTGCAAAGTGCGTCTGGGGACCGTGGGACAAAAAGCGTCACTGTAGAGATGGTTTTTGATATCTATGGGAGCTTCAAAGGATTTTGGGGCAGGTTTAGCCACCCTCTGGCTGCGTCGCTTGCCTAGAAGTTTTTCAGAGCATCGTTGTGAATTTATGGAAGCAAGGGGCAGGTGATCTCTCTTCCTCTACGTGTCCCTTTTCCCCTTCATCATTTCTGCTGACTTTTGCGAGTTAAATGACTGATTTTGGTCAGGTTTTACAGAGGGCTGGGAGTTACATTGCTACAACTTCTGTGAAAATAGGCAGGTAGATGGCGAGAGACCTCGTTAGTCCTCTGAAATAATGACAGAATGAACTCAACTCTTGTACGAGACACCCAAGAATCCATGTGGGTCTGCAAGACTCAAGGGTAGAGGGAGCTCCGGCCTGAGCTTGCGTCATTTAAGACTAAAATGTGTAGGAAACCCCACATTTTCCATGGTATTTGTGGGGCTACTCGTTAAACGCAGCACAGAGCCCAGGTGGGGAGGGGTTGAGGGCTCCAGGTTGCATGTGAGGCAAACCATGAAGATGATGATGGTGATGATGATGTGTGGATGGAGAGGAGCTGCCAGTCCTGGTGTTGAGAAGGAGAATAGACCAAAGCTCAGGGTTTCCTTCGGAGGGCAGCTGATACAGGACGAGGGATGCTGGGCTTCGCTCGCCTGAATGGGGAGGCTGCAGCAGCTGGTGGCTGTGGCAGCGCTGGAACCGGCTGCCTCACCCTTCCCTTCAGTTAAAAAAAAAAAGCAAATAAAGCAAAATTAAAAAAAAAAAAGAAAAAAAAAGCACAACAGCAATGACAAAAAAATATAAAAAAGCCAGTAACTCGCTTTCCAGAAGTTCCTAATGCTGCAACAGGCAAAGCACTGGAGATAAAAGAAATAAAAAAGCGGGGGAAAGAGAGAGAAAATGCATTTATGAGCTCTCAAGCTAACAGCATGCAACTCTCATATTATTTTTCCTCCTTAGCCTTTGAAACAGAACAACGGCCCGGAGCCTTCTCGGCAGATGGACAATGTGCGTGCCTTAACCACTTAACAGCCATTAGCCTAATTTCACGTACTGGAGCCAAATTAAATAATAAGTAAGAGGCTATGAAAAGCTGGTTTGGAGGCTGCGTTTACTGCCTTTCACTTGATAACCTTCTCATAAACAGATGCTCTCTCTCTACCCTATTAACCTTGTCGGAGAGCAAGGGGGGGGGGGAGGCTTTAGTGCAGACCGTGGTGGGGAAGGGGGGGGGGGAAGAGACGAACTGGAGGGGCCAGATGTGGGGCTCCTCCGTATTTCGGAGGCTCCTCTCGGTTTCTCTTCCCCGCGATGGCCGGGCTGTGGAGGAGCCGTTGAGGGAAGGGAGCCCGTTCTGCGGTTGCGTCCGGGTCATTGGAACGTGCCAAATGATTCATCACGATCAGGCAGCCCATCTGTACCTGCTGGGCGAGGCTGCGCCACCCGGAGCTGATTTTGTGGACAAATCTGTTTTACTTGGAGGAAAGGGGAGATGGTGCTGGTAGACACGAAAGGGGAGGTAGCTCTGTGGCTCTGTGCCTGATCCCTTCCCCGATTTTTTGGCTCGAGCAGGGCATGGAGGGGGAGAGGAGAAGGGGGGAGGGGGAGCTGCTGCATCCTCCAATCTCAGCTGTACCACTCGCTCGCCCTTTTGGATGAAGTAATTTTGCTGCTTTTTGCCTCTTTCCTCCCCCCCCGCCAACCGTGTTGCAATAGGAGCAATAGTACTTGCCTAAGCTTTGGGAATTGGCGAGTATTAATTAGTTTGCAAAATGGTCTTGACATTGTTTTGGTGCAGAAGGGGTTGTGCGTGTATTTTTTTTTTTCTTTCTGCCAAAGATTTTGGGGGTGGCTGCTTTATTTCGGCACCACCCCCCCTCCCTGTCCCCGCCGCTAACTATTGCTCCATGCTTTGCGTCCCAACTTTGGGCCTTTTTAAGTTTTCAGGGGATTATAGATGACCGGGCAGCTATTTTTAGTGAAAGGTTTTATTTATTAAAAAGCCATCATCCTTCATTAAAGAGATACATTGATGGGAAATAGATGAGCAGCTCCATTACTGGCGCGAAGTGTTTCGGGCGAGCCCGGCGCCGCCGAGGTGATGTGCTGCGTGTCCTCCCTTGATGGAAGAAATCTCTTCTCGTGAAGCCACCCAAAATTTGGTGTCTGAGCCATCCCCTCGCCCCGGCTGCAGCCTCCAAGGCTCCAGGGAGGCAGATGTGAGAAGGTTTAGTTTTGGTGCAAGATTTCCTGCGGTTCCTCGGTGCCGACAGCAGCTTGACTTTCCTTCCTCGTTGGTTTTTCTCCGTTGGGCTCTGGGTTGTCACGCAGGCTCTGCTTTCATATGCAAAATCCATCCTCTGACTGGCACGGGAACCGATAAAGCCGGGTTTCTTACAAGTCTGCTTCATTTTGGTCCAAGTAGGAGTAAATGACTTGCCCGCCTGCGGCGGGGACATTCGGAAAAGCTTAGTGCTGTGTGGGTTCTCTGAGGCTGAGATGAGGCTGAATCTCATTTTTATGTGGCCTTTCCCTCCGTGGGGCACTCGCAGAGTCCCTCTCCTGTACCTGGCTGCCTATCTCTACTAGACTTGCAGGTACTTAATGTCTTTGAGCCATCTGTTCCTCTGTCAAATTTAGTTAAAATTGGCCAAAGGCTTCACAAATTATTGGGGGAGATTGTTAGACAGAGGCACACAGGCAACGAGCACCATTGCATAAGCTCATTGCAGTAGGAGTCAGGGCTAAAAATACATCAGGGTATGTTATTCAGAAACAAGGCGGCTGGGGAGGTGGGATCCACATCCAACCTTTCCCAAGCATGGGAGATATTAGACTTGGGTCTGTTTTTTGGTTCCACAGAAACCTCATCTGCAGAGATGGACTTTGCTTTGGGCAGGATTCTGCTGCCTTATTTTTTCTTTCTCGTATCATGTGGCTTTCTGTCCAAAATAAGCCCCGTTCACCCTTTTCTGAGGCACTGACTCTTACGCCGAGAGGCCGCAGCTGTATTTTCAGGCTGAAGAACTCCTCCGACAAGGGTTGGGATGTGCTTGCTTGGAGGTGGCTTGTGGCATCGCTGGCACAGCGGTGGCTGCAGAAGCAACCGTGAAGCTTGGTCAGTTCATAGCGAGCTTCCCTTGCTGGAGGAGAGGAAAAGGGGAGGGTTGTACGTGGGTAAGAAGGTCGACCAAACAGGTCACCGTCTCAATAGGCTGAGCTTTCTGCTCAATGAGGTGGGATGTGCCTCCTGCAGACCTTCTCAAGTGCCTGTCTCTGGGTTTTGTGTCTCTCAGCGCAGTGTTTCTTAGCCCAAGTGAGATGTTAGATGGTGCTTTCCTCCCAGAGCTCCCCTCCCATGCCTGGGAGGGATGTGGGTCCTCCTGACTTTGGGAGGGATGCGGGTCCTCCCCTCCTTGGGGAGGATCCAGGTTTTCCCAAGTGCAAAATCCTGGGGGGCGCTGGATGGGATCACCCACGTGGATTGGCCAAGGAGACCTCACTGGGGACCGTGGGTAGCAAGAAACACGGGGAGAGGCTTTGTGACATGCTGTTGGGATGGATGAAGTCATAATCAGCTCCTCCTGGGCGTGCCGTGGTGCAGCGCCTGTGCGGCATCGTCGGGCAGAGCTCAAGGTGCTCACATTCCCCGCTCACTTCACCTGGGAGTATGTTTTAAAACCAGGATATTCCCAGTAAGATCACTCAGAGCTTTGGGCACCCAGAAATTAAGTGCCTGATCTTGGAAAGAGAGAGGAACCGGTCCGTCTCGCAGAGTCCTGCCTCATGTCGTGGGCTACAGGGGGACGTAGATGACCAGCACGGGCTGAGGTGAGAATGGAATGCATCTCTTAGAAGACAGAAAAAGCAAAGGGATGGGGAAAACCCTCCTCAACAGCTGGGTTGCTCTTGATCCATTAGTGTTTCTGTAGGAGCCCAGAAAGGCAGGAGCAATCTGGGATCTTTGCTCGTGTAACTGCAGGTGTCTGAGATGATGGATGGCTACATCTGAGCAGGTTGTCTACTCCCCCTTTGTTGTCGCTGGAGAGCAATGGGCCTTTTTAGGGTGCAATTCATCCCAGTCTAAGGCAGATGTCTAAAATAGGTCAGACAGATTGTGTCCTAGCAGTGCCTTTTTCTCTCCGTTTGCTATAAAACGGGGTCCAAACGGCTAGCTTGCGTGTCGAGGTGATAAATCCCATCCCAAGCGTTTAGAGGAAGCCCTAGGATCAAAAGTGGAAATACCTAACATTGACCACGGCGTGGTATTAGAGCCAGGGATGGGTGTTAAACAGAGGAAACGCACCTGATAACTTACCAGGCAAGAATGGGGTTTTTTTGGTGATTTTTTTGGATCCTGAGTCCATTTGCGTCTCATCCCTCTAAGCTTCCAGGAGACTAAGCCATTCTGCACGTGGCTTGTCATTAGGTACCTCGCCCAGCAACCTGCGAGTTCATTAGTATTCTTTTTAGCGCTAACGAAACGTCCGAGCGGCACCTTTTCTGCATGAGAGGCTGCAGCGCCTTCGCAGTAAAGGGAAAAAAAAAAATAAAAATATCAGACTGCGGGGCTACGGGGACCACCCGGAGCGAGCCCCTTCTGCCAGCAAAGCGCCGTTTGTGTCAGCGTGGCAGAAACCACGGGAGCAAAATAACTCCAGGAGGCGGTGGGAAAGAGGATTTCAGCTTTCGCCTCTGCCAAGGTGGGGGGTTGAGCTGAGGAAACTCCCCACCCCCGGCTGCAGAAATCCATAGGAGCCAACATCTGGAGGCAAAGAGGGGTTTGGGGTGGGGATGCTCCGCTTTCTCCTGCCCCTGTAGGGCTGCTTGGCTCTGCTTCGGGTGGCCTTTTCTCAAAAAAGGAGCGCAACCTCCTTTTCTGGCCGGGGTTGTGCCCTGCCTGCCTAAGAGGCTTTCATTGATTTTTATTTTCTTCAATGGAAACAGAACTGACATCCATTAACCAGCCTCCCAGCCTCTCCAGAGCAAGGGATGGAGGCAGCAAAGGCTTTATTGCTAATTTTTTTTTTTCTCTTTTTTTCTTTTTTTTTTTTTCCTTCCCCTGCTCTTTGCTAATGCTCAGCACCTCTGGGAGGTGTGGAAGGGTTTGAGAACGGAGCAGAAGGAATACAAGGTGGAAATGACGCTCCCCCTGATCTGACTTACCCCCAGCGCGTATCTATGTTTTGGGAGGCCCCCGATTTATTGAACCAGTTTAAACTTCCACAGATACCTCTGTGAAATAGCTGGGAGGGGGGAAGATGGAGAGGAGGAATGGTCTCTTTTGGCTTTATTTGGCAGTTCTGATGCTTTTGCTGGTGGTCTGTGAAGCTCTGCCTGAGGGATGGTGCTGTGAATAGCGGGGGACGGGGTGAGCCCTGGGGGTGTTGGCAGGCGCTGGGAAACAGGGTGCTGTTCTGCCAGAGGGGCTCCGGTCCAAAGGGTTTCTTTCCTCTCCCTCTTGGTGATGTTTCAGAGAGGCTGGAGAGGAGAGGTGAGATGCTGGGGGGTCCCTGAGATGCTGGTGGCTTCCTCACCACCTTCGTCTGCATTATCCCAAACCTCTGCGTGGTTCTCCAGGGGAAAAAAAAACAAAAACAACCCAAAGTTTTTCCTTTCTCTGGATCTGTGGCAGGTAGAGAAGAGCAAAAACCATTTATGGTTGAAAACAGACCTTTTAAATTAAAGTTTTGCAAAATAAATAATGTATAGTTAACAAGGCATGTCTATCTATGATGTAGGTTTATGAAGCTTATATATATTTTATATAGATACATTGGATGGTAGATTTTTGTAATGTCTCCTGAATTCTCAGCAGAATACTTCGCTCGATGTTTTGTTTATTTACTTTCTCCCTCCCCTTTCTTACTTTTGGAGTTTTTGTTTCTCATCGCTCGCTGTCACTGTGCAGCTCTTCAATAACTCTGCTTTGTATTCAGTTGCAGAGTTTTCTTTGGGGGGTTGGTTTTTAATATACTGTTTATGAAGAAGCCTGATTTCAGGAACGGTGTACGTTTCCAGCCAAACGGGAAGGTCTCAGAAAAACAAAGGAACGCACAAACAAGGTGGGGAAAAAAGGATTATGGGGCCTTTTTGGACAGTGAATGCTGCAGAAATACCTTTGACATTTTCCCAGACTTTATTAGACGGGTCTCGAGCTGACTGGGGTACCCAGTTTCCAAATGTCTCTGCCTGGACTAGATCTCAGCTGCTGATTTAATGTTAAACCTCTTGTCCTGCCACGCTGGACCATTCCCTGCTGGAAAAGCAGCCTCGGCTCTGGTTTTTAATGAAGGAGTTGTTAATACTGGTGGGTTTAAAGGCTCCTGCCTTTATTAGGGAGGGACAGGAGCTTCCTCGCTCCCTCACCCATCCCCTTGTGCTTGAAAGATGCTCCCAGTCCCTGTGCCCGCCGTGCATCCATCCCACTCCGGTTCTGGATGCTGGTGCAGTAAAGTTAATTAAATCACTCAAAGCATCGCTCCTGTGGATCAGGATCCTTGTCAGGGTGCTGCCTCCTTGGCTTTCTGGGTGGTGGGGTTTCATTCTTCGTCTCGCCCTCGCAACAGTCTCCAGCAACTCGGTGGGACCTGCTGTGGTAGCCAGCACGGGGCTGGTGGGAGCACTGGGATTGTATGTCCTGAGCTGGGAAAAAAAATCAGATGTTGGAAATGGAGGCACTGGGAGCTGCGGGCTTCATGCTTGATTGCTTTCCTGATTGGAACTATAAAAAAAAAAAAAAGTGCATTAGAGAAAGAATGTTTGATTTTAAAAAGTGCCGGGATGCCAACACCATCTCTGTTTGTTTTCCTTCCTTTAGCAGAAACCTTGTAAAATTTTTATGAAGCATTAATGGATCGGAGATTTTTAGTTTTTTTTCCTCAAGCAAATTTTCTGAGGTGAAGGAAAACCCCCCACCCAAGTTCACCCTGGTTTAGCACTCTTGACGTAGGACCTGGAGTGCTTTGGGATGAGCCGTGGCTTGGGGAAGGGAGGGAAGGTCTCATTCCCATCCCCGTGTGTGCGGTGGTTGGCCCTGGAAGGGGAGAAGCTGGTGGGCAGGAGGCGAGGGGTGCGTTGAAGAAGAGGAGGGATGCCAATGTGGATATTCAGCTCGGTGTCGCAAACCAGCCCTGAACCTGAGAACATTTGAGATTTCCCTCTCAGTTCCTGGTGAAGGTTAGAAAATGTCAGGGGGACAAAGGGTGGAATGCTGGCCATGGCCACCTGGCTGCCACCTTCAGCGCGGTGGCAACGCGCGTGAGTGCAAGGATTTGGCCAGAAGTGATGGATAAGAGGTTTCTTTCTTGTCTTTTTTCTTACCGTGTTGAAATCTTCTGCGTTGAGTGCCGTCATCCTCCTCTGGAGGAGGAAGGCTGACCTGGCACCAGAGCAAAAAGCTCGGAGGTGGTGGTCTCTCCGTCCAGCTCTGCCAAGGATTTCCAGGCAGGGCTGGTTGTAGATGGCTTATTTTACAGCAGCGCCTCAAGCCATATCCCTTCCAGAGTTAGCCTGGGTAAGGGGGAGCAAACAAGCCCTGGCAGCAGCTCTGCAGAGAAGCATGGAAAACATCCAGCTCCGAGGAGCTTAATGGGAAGTTATTAGCCTGAATATCCTCCTTATTGTGGAGGCCGGGCTGCCTTATCATCCTGACAGCCCCAAGTAATTGATGTCCCTTCAGAAGGCAGCTGAGCGGAGGTTTCTGTGGTCGGGTGGGAGCCTTGGCTCTGCTGGACCTTCCCCGTTGAGGAGCGGATGGGCATTTTAATGCCGTGGGTGCATTCCGGGAGCTGGGCACGGGGCACTGGCCAGGAGACGTGGGCAGGGAGGGATGGACAGAGGGCAACTGAGGACACACCGGTGGCTCGCGGTGGCACTCGGAGGTCCTGAATCAAAGCATGAACTCAAGACCCATGGCAAAGCAGGGCGGGGGGAGCGTTTTGGCATCCGTGGTGGTTGCTCAGGCCGGGGGGAGTTGCTTACTTTACTAAATCAATAGTCCGATGGAGCTCGCCGCCCCGGGAAATTTAGAGCCTGGCCAAGGATGAGTCAATTCCGGGTTAAAGAATATCTGGAGTTACCGTAGGCAATGGGATGTAAACCTGCTGCTGCTTCCACGGTGCCAAGAACATCCATAGGGGGCTGTTTCAGCAGCTTCTTAGGACTTTCTTTTTCCAAAGGAAGTTTCATGGGCTGCTACAGAAATGGTCCAGATTTGTGCCTGTGATTCTGGTAGGGCTTCCACATGCTCAGGGCTTACTTTGGTGGCAGGAATGAAAAATAACTCATATACCTCCAATATTAACTCCTTCTGTGCTGGTCCTCATATGGCTCCTCGTTAGACTATCCTGTCTCCTGTATTATTTTTTTTTTTTCCTGAACTTTCTTGAAATATGCAGTAGCAATCAAGGCAATTAACTATAATTGCAGAGACACTACCTTGCGAAGGCGGGACGCAGAAATAGGCAGGTAATTACAATGAGTTATAAATGGATGGTTATTTACATCAGGAGTGATGCACAGGGATTTAGTTATCGGAAGTGTGAACTGGTGGTTGCAGCAGAGGACATTTGTCTGGGGTCATTCCTCCGAGACCATTGTGTGCCTCTCTGGTGCTCACCACCGTCCGCTGTAACACAGGGAATACGTACTCACCTTGAGATCATCAGCAAGCTTTTAGGGTCTTAAATAATGCTCCACTATCTTTAAATAATGAAATAGTTGACGTGTGCCATTGGGCTTTCTCCTGGTTGCAATGTCCTGATCCCTCGTGGTTGTAGAGAAGTTGTCCACCTTGTCATAGAACAGTTTGGGTTGGAAGGGACATAAAAGATCATCTGGTTCCACCCCCTGCCCTGGGCAGGGACACCTCCCACCAGACCAGGTTGCTCCAAGCCCCCTCCAACCTGCCCTTGAACCCCTCCAGGGATGGGGCAGCCAGAACTTCTCTGGGCAACCTGGGCCAAGGTCTCACCACCCTCAGAATGAAAAATTTCTTCCTGAGATTTAATCTAAATCTCCATTCTTTCGGTTTGAAGCTGTTACCCCTCGTCTTGTCACTACACACCCCTGTCAAGAGTCCCTTCCCACGTTTCCTGAGCACCTTTAGGAACTGGAAGGGGCTCTAAGGTCTCCCTGAAGCCTCTTCTCCAGGCTGAACCCCCCCAACTCTCTCAGCCTGTTCTCACAGCAGAGGGGCTCCAACCCTTGCTGATATATGGGAAGAAAACATATGTTTTAGGTCTTCTTTCCTCTTGGGGAATTCACAGGGTGGAAAGATGTCCATTCCTATGTCTGCTCTAGGCAGGGTAGTGCATCTCTGTAAGGACCAGCCACCTATAGGGATGTGCTGTGCTTGTCTAGGGTTGACAGGCTCCTACAGGAACCTGGAGTTACCCCGCTGCCGCTTCTCTCCGGAGGAGCTCTTTGTAGACATCGTGCTCTACTCTGAAATGATTTTTTTACAACTAGATTTGAAAAGGCTGTTATGAATAAAGGAGGACGCCTTTCCCGTAGTAGCAACCGGCGTCCTGAGAGAGCAGCCATTAAGGCAAGCAGCTCGGAGGAGCGGCGTTGCTGGTCTCGTTGCAGGAGACAAGGTACTTTGGTGGCAGGACATCTTGTGAGTTGTGTAGATTTCCTGGCCCCGGTCTCCCCAGAGAGGCTTAAAACTTTTAGTGCCCTCTTGCTCGCGTGTACTTAGCAACAAAGAGATTTCAATTATTTAAAGATACAGGAAGACATGAAAGCCATTAGGAAGGGACCTGGTGCCCCTCGGAGATATTGCAGTCTTCTCCATTCTTCCCCTAGACAGCTTGCAGGGCTGTCTGCAACCACCAGCGCCAACAGGGAGGAGGAGGTTTCTGGGATGGAACGAAGCAAAGACAATACCTGCCTTTCTTTAAGAAAGACATTGAGGTGCTGGAGTGGGTCCAGAAAAGGGGAACGGAGCTGGTGAGGGGTCTGGAGCACAAGTCTTGTGAGGAGCGGCTGAGGGAGCTGGGGGTGTTCAGCCTGGAGAAAAGGAGGCTGAGGGGAGACCTTCTCGCTCTCTCCAACTCCCTGAAAGGAGGGTGTAGCCAGGGGGGGTCGGTCTCTTCTCCCAAGGAACAGGCGATGGGACAAGAGGAACAGCCTCAAGTTGCTCCAGGGGAGGTTCAGGTTGGATATTAGGAAAAATTTCTGTGCTGAAAGGGTTATTAAGCCTTGGAAGAGGCTGCTTGTAGCGTGGTGTGGATCCCAAAAAAACAAGAATAGGAAAGCCTGTGGTATCAGTTGTGTTCGTTGCTTCTTGAGTAGAGATGAGACTTGATTCTTGAGAACAGTCAGTCCAGTGCCTTTAGGGATGTGATGAGGGTGAGGGTCTTCCTTCCTCCTTCTCTTTGACCAGAGATAGGACTAGATTCCCAAGGACAGTCAAGTCCAGAGCCGTTAGGGATGGGATGAGGGTCTTCCTTTCAGCTTCTCCTTGGAGGAGGATGGAGCCAGGGAGATACGCACTCACCAGACAGAGATAGTCTTGGCTGAACATGTTTCTTGTCTTTCATTGCCACGTCATCCCAGTAAGAGCCTGAATTTGTACAGGCAAATGCTGATCTGTGATGTGCTCGGAAATAGCTCGTACTCTGTCTTGAAATCCATTTTAACAAGGCAGACAGCAGGGCAGGAACGCGTTGACCTTTTCTGTTGCTTCTCTGGAGCTCGTGGAGTTTGTTTGTATTCCTGCAGCTCCCAGTTACGGTGGGAAAGGACCACAGCCCAGGCTCGGGGTGCTTTCCCCCCTGGTTCCCTGGTGATTCACCCCGGGGAAACAGGATCTCAACCCAGCACCCTCTCGGTCACCATGTCCCGGTGACAAAAAGGGCTTCGTTGCCTGTGACAGCCCCATCTGTGGTACTTGTCACCATTTTGCATTTTATCATGATTAGAGCTGCCTGGGAAGATTTCAACTAAATGGCTTCTTTTTTTTCTTTTTTAACAAGGGAGGGCTGGCTTTAAAGGAATGTATTTTCGGAAGCTGTTCCGTGGGCAGAGGGGAATTTCTGACGGGAGAGAGATCTCGGTGGTTTATGAGGAGGTTAATCTCCCCTACTTCAGCCCTATAAAACTTAGTCGTGTCATCAGCCTCTGCGGGGATTGCGGAGGAGCAAGCAGCTCGGCTGTTAAAGGGTATTGATGGCCGTTTAGAGACGCCCTTCTCGGACAGCAGAGGAGAAGCGGGATAAACATAACCCTGTGCCCTCCTCGGCCTGGGAAGGTTTATCAGGTTTACTGGGTCCAGTTCTGGGCTCCCCAGTTCAAGGAGGACAGGGAACTGCTGGAGAGGGGACAGCAAAGGTCTGCAAAGATGATGAGGGGACTAGAACATCTCTCTGTTGAGGAAAGGCTGAGGGACTTGGGTCGTCTTAGTCTGGAGAAGAGAAGGCTGAGGGGAGATCTGATCAACGCCTATAAATACTTCAAGGGTGGGTGTCAGGAGGATGGGGCCAGTCTTTTTTCAGTGGTGCCCAGGGACAGGACAAGAGGTAACGGGTACAAACTGGAACATAAGAAGTTCCACCTAAAGATGAGGAGGAACTTCTTTGCTGTGAGGGTGGCAGAGCCCTGTCAGAGGCTGCCCAGGGAGGTGGTGGAGTCTCCTTCTCTGGAGACGTTCAAACCCCACCTGGACACGTTCCTGTGGGACCTGCTCTGGGTTGACCTGCTTTAGCAGGGGGTTGGACTGGATGATCTCCAGGGGTCCCTTCCAACCCCATAGCATTCTGTTATTCTGTGAAAAGCAGTAATTAGCTCAGCCACAAAGCTGGCGGCTGTGATTTAGAAGTGTATGTTAATGCGTGTTCTCCATGGAGCACCTTGGGTTTGGTGTTCTCATGGTGGAGCGTGGTGGTGGGTCACACTGCTGCGATAAACCCCTTCATTTAAGAGCAAACTCAAGGTCTTTGACTGTTAACCACGTTCCGTGCAGTTTTTTTTTTATTCCTGCTGGCAAAGGCGGTACTTCTAGTGTCTCCCAGATTCTTTTACTGAATTCTTCTTTCCTGTCTTTTTGTTAAGTGCCCTAAATTGCTGTGTGGGTGGCATCAGGTTGTTAAATACCAGGACTTTCACCCCAAAGCTGGCTGTGTCTGGCTGGTGGGGAAAGCAGCTCACTTGACTTGTGTATGAGTTTGTGTTGTTGGATTGGTCATGGTTGGATAGGTGGTGATGGACAAAATGGATTTAATTAGAATTCTAACTGAAATTAAAGTTTCATGGTCAGAGTAGTAGAGGTAACTCCATGGCTGGGCTGAAGACACATGAAGTAGGGTTGGTGGGTCTTCTCCTCCAGGTCTTCTCCAGTCACAGAGTCTCTTCTTCACGCAGAGCAAGTGCGTTTGATTTATTACAACTGCGGCCGAAAATAGTACTGGAGCAGTAGGAGAATTAAAAACATGCGTGGCATGTGTATGATACAGAATAACTAATCTTTCCTGACATTTACTGTCAATCACGGGTAAGGAGAAGATAACTAACTCTGCCTCTCATGTTCTGTGGTCTACAGTCTTCAGTCATGAAGATAAATGTCAGGCATCAGCTGTCCTTTCGTACAACCATATTCTGGCAGGCGGCAACGTTTCAACAAATTCTTATGCTGGAAGGGAAACCTTTGTGGAGCCCAGATAAGGCCTCCAAAATCCCTGGGTGGGGGCTGAGTGACGAGGTTTTGGTTCCCAAAGAGAGGGACCCAGATTGTCCAGGAGCTGCCACAGCGGCCTTGCTGGTGTCCCCATGAGCCAGGTGGAGTTCAGAGGAAGCCCTCGTGCTGCTCTGGTTTTCGTGAAGTGTTTGTGTCCTACATAAATCAGCCTTTGTAGTCGGTCGGACATGGGATCTGTCTCCTCGTGGCAGCCAGAACAAATTCCACATGCGTTTTTACTGAAGAAGTAATAATGCCTTTTTGAGGCCATCTGAAATCATTCCTCCCATTAGTACCAAGAGCTCTCAAGTTATTTGGGGGAAAGGGAAAGCAGGGAAAATTAAAGCAAAAAGCAGCTTTTTATTTTTGAGTCTGTCATTTGAAATGAGGGGGGACAAACACTCCATTCTTGAACGGCTTCACTCGGAGTTATTTGGGAAGGAGTGTTAAGTGAAGGAGGTCACTGAGGTAGGGGAAAATATTTTGGGGCTCTTCTGAAAAGACTGGGCTTGTCAACGCAAGAAATGGAGGGGGGTGAAAGAAGCATCTACCCAGCTGTATCCTCCGCGCCAGAAAAGCCAGAGAGAGGATGTGGGGGGACAGAAACAGGGACGTGCCCCCCCTGAAGGTGCAGGGAAGGAGCTTTAGACGCCTGGGCTTTTTGGGAAACTGCTTATTGACATTTACAAACACCGTTTCCCTCCTAGAGGTGCCTACAAGGGCAGAGTTAGCATTACTATTATTAATAATAAATAACAGTAGTCCGGTAAAATGTGTGCTTATGTATTCTGTGTCGTTCGGTGCGTCTCCCCGTGCTTTACAGAGGGAAAAATTGTAAGCACCACGCGAGGAGGGTAAATACGAGAGAGGGAGGCGGGGGCTCGTAGGGAGATGAGGTGAAGATCAGGCAGTTCATCTTTTTTTTCCCCTCTTCCTATCCTTTTCCTTCTTGGCTTGTTGATTAGAATTAAATAATTTCCCATTTTACTGGGATCCGACGCCGGTCATTTCCGCGCGCAGAATAAGTCCAGGGCGGGTGAAAAAGTGGAAGAAAAGGTCGTGTAACGTTCTTGTCAGACCAAATCTGCCGCCAAAGGGGGGGAAAGAGTGGGGCTATCGCCTGGCCAGCTACAAATAGAGCCGTTAGTGTGCCATCAGATAGCTGCTGGGGCCTCGATAGCCCTTGATCAACGGGATAAAGATAAATGTGAAGATAAGAGAGTCAGTCTTGCCTTGAAAATCCACTCGCGGTTAACCAAAAAGGGTTTTTGTCTTGGCGTTGATTTCTTCATCCTGCGCCGGTGGTAAATGCCAAGTCTTGAAATCTTATTTATGGTGAAGCTAATGAAAAAAACGTCCAGCGGAGCCAGTGCTTCACCCAAAGGATATGAAGATCTTCTGTGCTGTCTTAATTAAGTGAGGTAACGGGGAGACTTCTGAAGCCACCTGACAGTGTTTGGACGGCTAATTCTCTCTGGCATGGAATTAAAAATTAGGAGCATTTAATAAGCGGGGCTAGGTGCCCCCTGAGTTACGGTTTCGGCAAGAAATGCACTTAAGCTCAGCCTTTCTGCATGTTTTTGAAAGTCTGACTCATATTTCCCAGCATTTCTCGGCAGCTGCGAGGGCATGAAACTTTTTAAGATGGGAGATGAGGTTCTGGTTGTTCTCACATGATTCAGGGAGCTGGTGCTTTAAAGGAGAGGGTGCTAAAAATAACCAGAATTGGTGACAAGATAGTAGCGATTTTGGCTTTTTTTTTGTTGTTGTTGTTTTGGACCGTGAAGGGCTGGTTGCCAGCCCCACGGAAAGGAGTCAAGGGCTTCATTCCACAACGTGGCTCCCAAACGTCGTTATCCCCATGACAAATTTTGGGGTAAAATAATACTAAGGAGGGGAAAAGATGGAATGAAAGGGAGAAAAAGTAACGAGAAGGATGGGAAAGGGTAAATATTGCAAAATATATAAAAAATGGGCAAGAAAATCAGGGCACAGCAGGTCTTGGACTAGTGCTGCATGGGCTGGGATGGAGTGAGAGGAAGACAAAAGGAGCAAGACAGAGGGAGAAGCACAATGACTTTAATTTGTAGGCAGAGACTGTTAAGAGAGAGTAGGAAAAAAAAAAAAAGGAGGTGATTTGGGTTCTTTTATTCATTACTAACCATAAAAGGCCCAGACTGTGTTGCCAGTGGCTTTAAAATCCAGGACCCTATTAAACCTGCCTTGATAGTAACTCAGCACTTGGAAAGGGAGTTAAAGAAGGAGCGAACGTGTGCGGGCGAGGAGGGGGAGGGGTGGAGGGGAGACTTAGGGCTGAGATCCCCCTTTCCTTCTGGCAAGGCTTTGGGGGGGATCAGGCGGCTCAGGCTGCCTTTTTTGCCTGGAAAAGTCCAATGGGACCAACAGCATCCCGATGCCCTTAGTAAAAAGGGGCAGAAAAGGGCACTGCCCCCTCTCCCCCCCACCCCCACGCCTCCCCTGCCATTCCTGGGTATTAAATCAGGATTTTATGCCTGCTGCTCGCAAACCAGCTGCAGCTGGGGGGGGAAGGCTGCGCTGAATGCGAGATGAGATGGGAGAGATCAGCAGATAAAGGCGATGGATAACGCCAGCAGCAAAAGGTTCTCGGGATTAAGTCCTTTTATGATAAATAGCAGGCTGGTCGGAGGGTCATGCCAGGGGAAGGAGAGGCGCGGGCCGATTGGCAGCCAAGGCAAAATCAGATCTGGGCCCGTCCCCAGGTGGGACTGGGGAGAGAACTGGGGGAAATGGGTAATTTCCCTCCCTCCTGCCTCCAGCATCACCTGTGCATCACCAGGGACTCTCCTTCCCCGGGTACCACCGCAGGCGTCTCATTCCCAGCCTGCGGACCCCGCGTCCAGCTCGGGGGAGAGCTGTAATTAAAAGAGCTGTTCCCCGAGACCCCGACGACTTATCGATCTCTGTGTGTCTGTGCGTGTGTGCGCTCCTCTCTCCTCGGGGTGGAAGGAAAGAGAAGAAACCATTCATTTTGAAGCAAGACTGGGACGTGGCACGCGGGGCTGTGCCGTGCCACGTCCTTTTGGCCCCTTTTGATGCACGTGGAGGGATGCAGAAGGGCGAGGAAATATTGGGAGATGCTCCTGGGGCAGCCCGGGGGAGATCTCAACCTCCTTAGATTTCCTTTCCCTGCTGGGGTTTTGGTTTGGAAAGGCGATGATTGGAATACGGAGGTGTCTGCTTGGCAGAGAGGGTTTGGGGACCTTGTAGAGATGTCACTTGGCTGGGAAAAGGGGGAGAAAGAAAGAGGAATGTTCTCTCCTAGTTTGAGCATCCCTCCTCCAAGCCCAGCTGGGGATAACGGAGAGGCACGGGGAGCTGCTGCGGTCGGTGAAGTGGGTAATCAGCCCTTTTTATGAAGTCCTGACTCAAACCTCTTTGAATTTCACGCCGTGTTCTCCCCGTCGCCGAGTAGAAACAGCTGATAAAGGTCTTATCTGGTCGCTGTGCTGGAGGAGAATCAGGGCTACCAGAGGAGCTGTGGCTGTGACCAAAGCGTTGTTGGTGGGGCTGGAGGGGCAGAGCAGGGGCAGAACATGAGGGGACCACCAGAGGGACATTCTCAAGTAGCCAAGAGGGAAATGGTGCAAGGGAACAGCTTTTTGGGGTGAGCCACTTTCCCTCCTGGAGTTTGGGGATTGGCTTCACCATCCCCTCTCCCAGCAGGATGCGGTGTGTTTGCAGGTTGTCTCTTTGTTGGCTTGAAAGGAAAGATGGCAAAATGCAAGATTAGCCCGAAGAAATACCTGCTTCTGGCCTTGCTTTCCCTTCTTAGTGGAAATATGGAGGATCCTGCTTAGTAACTAATTAGTCAGTGGAGGAGTAATGTGGCACAAATTTTCATCTTGGTGACTTTTCTGGGAGAGAATAGACATCTTCATGGTGAGTTATGGGTATGAGAAGTGGAGGGAGATATTTAATAACAACTTTGCCATTTCCGTGGTGAGGAAAACATCAGGGTGCGTGGATTTGGCCATTTGGATCCCTAGAAAAAAAAAACCAACAACAACCCTGTAGAGGAATGAAGGGATCCTTGGGACCTCTCCCTCCTTATTGTGAGGAGAAGCAAGAAATGCTCCGGTCCACAAGGTCTCACCCGAAATCAGACCTTTCTAAAGGGGCTGAAAGGAGAGGAAGGAATCTCATTAGCCACCCTTTGAAAGGTTAATTTCAGCTGAGGCTGCCAAGGTGCCGGCTGCCCCTCGGATAGGACGCGGCAGCTCCGACGGCAGCTTTTCCGAGCTCAGAGCCCGGCAGCCCCAGAGAATGTCTTTAGGTATTATTTGAGGATTTGGCCTGCTGGAGCCGAGCGAGCTACAGAAGCCAGATATTGTTGGACTTGGCAAGAGCCAAGTCGCCCTCCTTGCAGGGGAGGGGGGGAAGGCTTTTGTCCTTTGCTAAAGCTTGAGCAAACTTCCATTAGGAATTAAGTTGGGTCTTGCTGCATTTCGGCGGTTCCTCGCAGCGATCTCGGGTGGTTTCCTTCGCCTTTGCCTTCCTTCGCTCCCGGACATCTGCAGAGCAACCTTTTTCCTCGAAAGCTTTGCATCCATCTGCTCTATCGACTTCTGGTAATGGAGTTAAGACCCCCCCTGCTTCCTGAGCCAGGGCGTGGAGATTATCCCTCTAATATCATTCAAGGAAACCCCTCAGATCCCAGCTGGCTCAGGCAGTTGCTGGGTGATAGAATTCGCTCCAGAAGCAACAACAACAACAAAAAAAACCTGGTCAATCTGGCTCAAAACGTAGCGCCTGCAGTTTGAGATGAATCTGGAGCAGTCGTTTAAACGACGCCACCAAAGTTTTTCCCATTTTCTCTCGATTTTGAGGCTGAAGGAGCTTTTCCCACGGGGGATACTGGTGTTTTGCAGAGGGGTTTGGGGAGGTGAAGAGGCTTTTTCCAGTTCATGGAGTTG
This sequence comes from Calidris pygmaea, assembly GCA_003697955.1. Taxonomy (NCBI): domain Eukaryota; kingdom Metazoa; phylum Chordata; class Aves; order Charadriiformes; family Scolopacidae; genus Calidris; species Calidris pygmaea. The sequence continues at coordinate 34,065 of QJSC01029300.1, forward strand.
GTCCTTCGACTGGACCAATGTGAAGGGCCTGGAGCATAATTCTTATGAAGAGCAATTGAGGGAGCTGGGACTGTTCAGTTTGAGGAAGAGGAGGCTGAGGGGAGACCTCATCACTCTCTACAACTACTTGAAAGGACACTGTAGAGAGGTTGGTGCTGGTCTCTTCTCCCAGGTAATTAGCGATATGACGAGAGGGAACGGCTTCAAGCTGCAACAGGGTAGGTTTAGACTGGACATTAGGAAACAATTCTTCCCAGAAAGAGTGGTCAGAGACTGGAATAGGCTGCCCAGGGAGGTGGGTGAGTCCCCATCCCTGAATGTGTTCAAGAGCCGTTTAGATGTGGTGTGGGGGGATATGGTGGAGGGGAGAACTTTGTAGAGTGGGGTTGATGGTTGGACTCGATGATCCCAAGGGTCTTTTCCAACCTGGATGATTCTATGATTCTAACGTGTAGGGGCTCTTTATGCTTTCCTTGAGGCAAAGCCTTCTCTGCTTTTCCATCCCTTGTCTTGTAGTTTCAGGCGTTGTGTGGTGGGGATGGGACTTGGTAAAACCTCAGGTGTTGAGTGATGAGGAGGGGAGGGGACGTGAGTGGTGGCATCCCCTTCCCAAAGCCTGTCCTGCAGCTCTGAGTGATGCTGGTTGAAAGCTTCCCATCATGTGTTTGGCCTAGAAAATTTTCCACGGGAGCATCTTTTGCTTTTTGTTTTGTTTTGTTTTTTTTTTTTAAGGGCAGATTTTGCTCTGTGAAAAATGCCCTCAAAAAAAAAACCCCAACAACCAAAATACGAAGCCCTGTGGAGACAAAAGAAAAAGATATTGATTTTCAGTTTGGATCCTTCCAGAGAGGAGACTGTGCAATCACGCAGCCCCTGTCTGGCTGCCGTACCCACTCCTTCCCCTCTGTAGTTTCTGAGCCCTTTGGCCAATTTCTACCCAATTTGACAGAAGGAAAGAGGTCTCAGAGATATTAAATTTCTATAAATTTCATTAAAATTGGTGGCTGGGTAGAAGGGACAGGCTATTACAGCAGCCCCATGAGACTGGGGGGCTCTGGCATATGCAGAGCCTTTGTTAAACATCAGACAGCGTCTGAGGAGAAAGACTTTTTCCGTATAAGCAATTTCAGGGGGGGGGAAAAAAATAAATAATAAAAATAAATCTTTGACCGGCCCTTGCACCTTAAGAGCTGCCGAGGAAGCTGGCTGTAGAGCCCCTGAACGCCATGTTACATTTGTTCCAGTGCCTCTGGATGGCTTGTTCATTCAGAAACGAACTTGTAAGTCCTCGAAATAGGTCACGGAGAGGGATGGAGGAAGCGCGGGGGCCCCGTTCGCTCCTCTTCTGCACCGGAATAAATTTCAGCCATCGAGATCTGGCTGATTTCTTCCCCTCCCTCCGCCTTTTTTTTTTTTTTTTTTTTTCCTTACTTTTCTCGGTTTTAAAACTGCTGAGCCCCAAATTGGGAATTGGTTCCGAGCAGAGCCCCGAGAGCCCGGCGGGGAGAGGGATGCGGAGGGGGGCGGGAAGGAGGCAGCCAGGAAGACCAACTGAAAGCTCTGGATTATTAAGATTTTTTAGATATACAGTTTTGATAAAAGCTTGCAAGTAGCAAATTTGCTATCAAGCCTAATGTAGCATGGCAGATTTTGTCTGAGCTAGCAAAGGCTCACATTTGCAGCTCCTCTGAGGCGGGGAAGTGGGCTCAATAGGCTATTTTCCACATCCATGCTCTGTTCCTTAAAAAAAAAAAGAAAAAAAAAAAAGGGAGGGGTGGGGAGAAGGAAAAAATAGGGGGGAAGGAAGGAAAAATGAAGACAATTTCTGTTTTTTCACTTTATTCTGATTTTTGCATGTGTTGGCTGCAAATGTTAATAGCTAATAACTTTCACGCTAAATGCACTCTTTGCCATGGGATTTGGTTTTTGCTGGGTGTGCAAAGTCGCTGAGGAACACGTACAGGAGGCTTTGTAGCTTTTTGGCAAGTCGGGCAGGTTACTGATCTGTTGACGTTTTCATTTCGACCCTTGTTTGGTGGAATTAATGCCTTTCTGCATCTTCCTGCCCCGTGTTAAAGCAGCAAGTAGTGGAGGAAGGCAGGAAGAGTGCATTCTGAAATATCATAGAACCCTAGAATGGTTTGGGTTGGAAGGGACCTTCAAGGGATCATCTAATTCCCACCCCCTGCCCTGGGCAGGGACACCTCCCACCAGCCCAGGTTGCTCTAAGCCCCCTCCAACCTGCCCTTGAACCCCTCCAGGGATGGGGCAGCCACAGCTTCTATTCCAGGCTCTCCCCACCCTCACAGCAAAGAAGTTCTTCCCCACATCTCATCTCCATCTCCCCTCTTTCAGGGTCAAACCCTTCCTCCTCCTCCTAGGGCTCCCCTCCCTGACCCAGAGTCCCTCCCCAGGTTTCCTGGAGCCCCTTGAGGGACTGGAAGGGGCTCTAAGATCTCCCCGGAGCCTTCTCTTCTCCCCAACTCTCTCAGCCTGTCCTCCCAGCAGAGGGGCTCCAGCCCTTGGAACGTCTCCGTGGCCTCCTCTGGCCCCGCTCCAACAGGTCCATGTCCTTCCCATCAAAAGTTGACTTTGTTCTTTGTTAGCGATGCTAATCAGCAACTGAGTTCTGCCGTCTGAGCTGGGATTAAAAACTATTTATTCCAAAAGCAAAAGTTTTTGGGAGGGAGATGGTTGGTTCAGCCATCGCACCACTGGTCCCACCATCCCCCCGGGGGAAAGCTGATACAGATATTGTCACTGGAAAGCTCCTTCTGGTTTTCAAATCCACCCAATGAGTTGGAGGGGGGGGTGTGTGGAGTGTGTTTGCTGGTCGTGGTTTTCCCCAATCCGTGTTGTACTCAGCCCACTTCACTAGCTAGTCATTTTTTGGTTTGCACTTCTCTGGGAAATGCTGCAAAGCCGCCGCCCGGGCTCCACGTTGCCGAATGGGGATGACTTTCCTCACTTGCCTTCTCCGAGCGATAAAACAGATATTTAGACGTGGCGCGTGGGAGACTGGAAGTTTCCCTCTGCTGATATACTGGCATTTTCCTCATGCGTGAAGCAACTCTTCTTATTTTAGGAGACCGTGGCGTATTTTCTTGCTCAGGAGAGCATAGGGAGATGGCTTATTTTTTGATGGGATCAGGCATGTGTTTTGTTAATGCCCTGTGTGCTCTGCTCCCCCTTTTACTTGCACCATTTGCTGCAATTCCGTGGCTTAGTGACCCAATGTGCTTCTGCCCCAGCTCACAGCACCGAACCCGAGCATCCTGCAACCTCTGCCTGGCTCCCTGCCTCTTGTATTATCCTTCTTTTTTCACTCTCCATTCCTTCCCCCCCCCGCTTTCTTTGGGCGTTTTGTACCTTGTAGGGTTTATTAATGCTCCTTTGTCACCGCCTGCCTGGTGGGTTTTTCTTTCTGCTCTCCTGCAGCATCCCTAATCTTACGGTCTTGGCTTCGTTTAAGGGGAGCTGGGGGATGCGGGGGGGGGAGGGGGGGAGGAAACCAAGACCCTGCTGCTTCTGCTAAATCAAGTGGTGTTTGTGTTGGGAAATGAGAGGGGGATGCCATCAAACTCGCTTGTGCTGGAGACCGGCTGGGTTCGCAGCCTGTAAATGGCATTTTACGGAGCCGGGGAGCTCGATGCTCAGCAGCGCATCCATGCCCTGCCCCTGGCAGGAGGGCAGCTGCTTCTTTTCCCCCTAGTATTTTAGGGGAAAAAAAAAAATATGTGATTTTTGTAGCTTTCCAAGGGAAGATAAGCCTCTGCGGGGCTGCCCTTCGTCCCACACCCTCCTCGGCATCACCCAGCGCCAGCCGGGGCGACGTCCCCCAGGGCTTCCCCGCATCGTACCGACAGCTCTTGTAAATGTACAGGACCATTTAGGCTTTTAAGACATCTGAGGCCACTTTTCATCGCAGGCTAGGATGCTGCACAGTTTTACAGGGTCATAAAAGCCCTGACAGGAGTCATAAAAGCCTCCAATTGCACTGCACAAACCCGCGGAGTATATTTTAAGGGCCCCTGAGTTTTCATTTTGCTGCTTTTATGGGAACTCATAAAAGCCTCGATGAGCACAGCCCCTGATTGGCTCCTCAGCACGGAGGTAGTTAAAATTACAGCCACCGACAAATTGTTCCAGTCTAAATAAATCAGGGCTTTTGCATGGAGCGGGAGAGAGGAGCCCCTGCGACGTGCAGCGGGGACACGCACACACACGTGTGGTCCTTCTGCCTCTTGTCCCCTGGGGACCCCATGTCCTCCTTGAGGGAGATGTCTCGGTTGTCCTGCTCCAAGACGCGATGCGTCTCGCCGAGGTCGCTGCTGGGTCCTGCTTCCCTCGGGCACGGTTTTCTGCTGCATCACTCTCCTTCCATCACACCCTCCGTGCTCCCAGCAACCCCACACGGAGGTACCCAGCAGCTCCAGCCCTGGAGCCCTTTGGCATCACTCCTGTCCCCCGTGCCCCTGGATGACATTTTTTGGCAGGGTTTTTGTTTTTTTTTTTTTCTGTCCTGGCTAAATTGTATTTCCATTGAGCGATGTCAGTTTGTCCAAAGGGAAATATTTCATAGAAATAGGTTGTTGTGGCTTTTTTTGTTTTTTTTTTTTGGTTTGGTTTAATGTTACCTAGCTAGGCTAAAATAAATAAGAGTGGTTGAAATTCAAATGTGATGTTTGGAAACTACGGAATCAGCCCTCTTGGTGTGGTGTGACCTGAAAATGGGAATATTTTGGGGGGGAATCCTGCCTTCCCTCGGTACCCGGGGTAGAGAAAGGTTTCTTGGTGCTGGGAGTCTCATCTCCCGGCTGCTATGATGAAGCAGTTGCAGGTGAGAGGGAGGTGGTGAAGGTTGGTGTAGATGGAGGAAGGAGGTGAAGCACACATAGTTGGAGCCATGGAGCTGTCTCGGCAGCAAGTGGGGGGTCTGGATTTGCAATGGAAGCTTCCTCTTGGCTGTTGTCCTCTTCTCTGCACCATGAAAAGTGATGGCGAGCTGAGCTCTTGGTTGTGCACGATGCTGTGCGCCCCAAGTCCTTCCGTGTATCTCCTTTCCATGAGCATCTGCTTCTCAGCAGCCAAAGTTTTCAGCTGAGATGTTTTTAACCCTCACTGGAGGGAGGAAAACTCAATGGTGGTGGCTTCCTCCATTGCTACAACCACCTCAGCATCACCCATGGTGGTCTGCAGGATCCCGGCTGCTGTGATGAAGCAGTTGCAGGTGAGAGGGAGGTGGTGAAGGTCAGTGTAGATGGAGGAAGGAGGCAAAGCACATGTAGCTGGAGCTGTGGAGCGGTTTCAGCAGCAAGTGGAAGGTCTGGATTCACAATGGAAGCTTCCTCTTGGCTGTTGTCCTCTTTTCTGCACCATGAGAAGTGATGGAGAGGTCAGGTCTTGGTCGTGCAAGGTACCACTTGCCCCAAGTCCTTCCGTGTATCTCCTTTCCATGGGCATCTGCTTCTCAGCAGCCAAAGTTTTCAGCTGAGACGTTTTTACCCCTCACCGGAGGAGGGAAAACTCAATGGTGGTGGCTTCCTCCATTGCTACGACCACCTCAACATCACCCATGGTGGTCCGCAGGAGCCGTGGTGGCTCGCAGGGGTCACACAAGGAAAGCCAAGTCCCAGGGGACAGGCTGGGGTCCCACGTCCCCACGGAGAGGGACCAGCAAAATCTCAGCTGTGTGACCTTCCAGCCTGGAGCCTGTCACAGCTTGGGGAAGAAAGGAAGCGATCAGAAAGGTTCTCTTTGCTCTGCAAAGATAAATGTATCTTATTTCTGTCTTGCTGTAGCTTTATATAGTAATTATATCAACTACAGCTGATCAAAGCATTTGTTAAAGAGAAAACTATCTCTCCTTTGCTTTTGTTACTGTTTGCAGCCAATTTGACAGGCTTTATATCTCTGACTACATTTTCTTTTATTTTCCACGCTTGATTTCTCTTTTTCTCTTCCTTCCCCCTTGTTGGCACCTGGCACGTAGACGTATCTCCCTCCCCCCACCCCTCTCCTCTTCCCCTTCCCCCTCTCTCCATCTGGCTTAATAAAAATGTTTTTTAAGCCGTCCCAGGGACTGGGGAGCGAATGGCAGCAGCCGGGCGAGTGAGGGGTCTCCCCGTGCCCCCCGCTCTGCCCGGGTGGGAGTGGGGCAGCGGAGCCGCTCCCCTCCCTCCCCCCCTCCCCTCTCATTCCATTTTCCACTCTTACTGTTTTCTTCAGGTGTCTATGAGGGTTTAACCTCTCCCCTCCGAGTGCTTTTCGAGAGGCTGCCACAAATGGGCTGCCCTTTTGTTCCAGCCGTATCCACAAATCCCAGAAAGCACATCCTTACCTCCGCTTTAATATTATTTTTTTTTTTTAGGATTCCTTTTTTTTCTTTTTTTCCCCCGTCGACTTTCCATCTTTCTTTAATCTCATTTAAAAACCTCTCGCTCCTCCAATGTCTGTGCTGCTTTCTCTCTGTCTCTCTGTTATTGGCTTTATGGCCAAATGCTTTAATTTATTTGCCGTGCGATGTCTCTCTACCACCGTTCTGGGGATACAAATTGTGGGAAAGACGTTACAATAATACCAATGCCTGGCACATCTGTTTGTCGGTGCGCAGCGGTTCCAGCTCAGCCCCTCGGGGACGGCTGGGAGGAAGGCACCTTCCTCTGCCTCAGCATCTGGAGGGATTGGCTGTTGATTTCCTCAGCTTAAAACTTCGCTGGGATTTGGGGTTCCTAAGGCAAAACACACTGGGCAGCCCCTCCTTTCCCAGTATTAGCACCGTGGTTATTTGTGTCAGCCGGACTGAATTCCTGTTAGTAATTAATTCCCTCCTTGCACAGGAAAAGGTTGGAACCGGAAGAGTTCTGGACTCAAGTTGTGGGTCAAAATCGGGGGATTTGGGCCCAAACTGTTGGGGCTGGCTGTGAATTTGGTTGTGGCAGTGGAGATTTGGCTCTAAGTCGACGTGGGTGCTGAACTGGGGGGTGGGTGCAGCTCCGTCGGCGGTGGTGGGAAGCCCTTGCTTTGCCCAAGAGCAGCCCAAGCGCCCTTGGACCCATTTCACAGCTGGGAATGGAGCGGCAGAGGGGTGAAGTCTCCTGGCCGGGGTTGCAGAGGGTCTGAAGCCCATTTATTTCTGGAAATGCCCTTTAGCAGGAGAGAAAGCAGCTGCCTTGGGCTAAGCTGGGGGTGAGACACCAGCTCGCCTTGGGCTGGGCTGGGTCTAGTGCTGCTCGAATCACCTCTGCGGTTCTGCCAGCCAGCAATTGCCTCCCCCGTGGTGTTTTTAGCTTTTCCTTATCAACGCACTTCATAACTTCTAATGTACATTGATTGCTGTCTATTTCTCCTTTTATTTTTGCGTTATGCTTGATTGCTGCTTTAGCAATAAGAATAGGGCTTTTAGCCAAAATTGTCTTTTTTGGATTGTGGAGTCCTGACTTTTTGGCTCTCTAATAAGTTTTGTGTTACGAGCCCACATTTCTCTGTTGACATTTTTCCTTCCAGCCAATTTCTCCCATAATTTTCCCCAGCGTTGGAAATGAGTCCTTTTGAAGCACTGAGTATATATATTACTGATTGGGGCAAGCCTTTATTATCCGTTGTGAATGTAATCAGGTCCTCATCACTAGTTTCTTGATAATCACTGAGCACCAGTTCAGTCATTAATTTCGCCTTTATCCATCATGTCTTCTTTCCACGTTATTTGCTAAATAGCTCGGACGTGATTGCGACACTCAGCATCTGAGCTTGTAACTCTTTGCTTTCTTAATGTGTTTACATTGTCGGTGTGATGCTGTCCCCGGGACTCAGGTCTGCGGTATTTTACTATGAAGGATGCTCAGCCGAGCACAGGGGAGATGAATATTCCTTTGTTAGAGCATCACCATTGACGGTCTTTTAGACCCTGATGTTTCAATACCGCCTGCCTGCGAGCTCTTAATTTATTATCCCCCCAAATCAAGCTCCTCAGGACTGAGCTGTTCATCTTTCCCCTCGCTGGAGCGTGGTCCTCGTGTAGAAATTCATCCCGGTGTGTGTTTCCCTTCATGGTCTGTGCCTGCTTGGGCCGGCACCGCTGGTGTCGGGAGCAATCCGCAGGTACCCAATGGATCTAAGAGATCAACAGCTCTAAAAGTAGGAAACTTAAATGGATTATAGCAAGGACTCTGAAGGGCCAGTCGTGCTGATCGCTCCATAATGCCGATAATATCACCTTTCTTCTTGTCAAAGAGGTTTTCCGGCTCCTGCTGCCTCTCCGGGAGTCCTGTGGCACGGATGGATGGAGAAGCAGCGGGTAAATGGCTCCTTTGGGCGGCATTTGCCAAGAAGGGCTGCGTTTGCTCACCCAGCAGCCTGCGAGTTTGTGCCCTGCTTGCATTTTTTTTAAAGACTTCCCCTCGCGTCAGGAGCAAAACACCACTCCGGGCTGCTCAGATGTGTGATATTTTATTATGAAAGGTGCTGCTGATCCTTGCACCGGTCTGAAAACGAGCTGAGGGATGGCAGGGGTCTCGAGGAGGTGACGTGCAGGATTGAGCTGAGTCCTGGAGACTCTTCTGCTGTCCTCCTCCTCCTCCCCTGGTGATGTGCTGCTGCCGTGGCTTGGTCTGGGGGGGGCGGGATTAGGCACTTAAAATTTGAAGAACTAAATGCAAAAGGGCTGTGAAATCTGTTTCAAACCACAGACTGGTTTGCCAGAGATGGGGGTTTGGAACAAACTTCCCCAAAAGTCGATTATTTGGTACTTCTTGCTGTGTCCTGCCCAGCTGGTAGTGGCTGTCCACGGGCAGAGGCACAAGCTGTGATAATCACTCCGCTTTTGGGTAATTTTGTGTCTCCCCATTGTGTTTGGTGCATTGGGTTTTGGCCTCAGGGAAGGTGGCCAAGGGGTGGTAATCGCCCACGAGGTGAAGCACCAGCTCTGGTGCTTGTGCTTCTCTAAACCGGGCTGTTGATGGAGACCATGAAGGGTGTGCTGTGAATTCTGGACAATGTTGTTCCTCTGTGCTCGAGACAAAATTCATTTGACTGAAATGCAGAGCTGTAAGTGTGGGTCGGTGATGGGTAAGGAGGACCTTGGAACCCTGTGAAGGATCAGCAGAGAGCATCTGCAAAAGGAGCTCAGCCCAACCTGTGTCAGGTGTTCAAGAGAATTAGAATCATAGAATGGTTTGGGTTGGAAGGGACCTTAAAGATCATCCTGTTCCACCCCCTGCCCTGGGCAGGGACACCTCCCACCAGATCAGGTTGCTCCAAGCCCCAAATCTCATTTCAGTCTCCCCTCTTTCAGTGTCAAATCCTTCCCCCTCCTCTTATGGTTCACCTCCCTGATCCAGAGTCCCTCCCCAGATTTCCTGGAGCCCCTTTAGGGACTGGAAGGGGCTGGAAGGTCTCCCTGGAGCCTTCTCTTCTCCAGGCTAAAGGTCCCCAACTTTCTCAGCCTGTCCTCCCAGCAGAGGGGTTCCAGCTCTTGGAGCATCTCCGTGGCCTCCTCTGGCCCTGCTCCAACAGGTCCATGTCCTTGCGCTGAGGACAGTTGGTAGGACTCATGCTATGGGTGGACCTTAGATGGGTGCCGTCGATATAAATCTCAGTTGGAAAATGAAATCCCACCGTTGAGGAGGCAACGCCTCTGGATGTTGGCTGTAGGATAGATAAAAAGCCCCAGGCTCCGCTAAAGCAGCAGGTTGGCATCTTGTCAGTCCAACCCGAAACCAAAGCAGCAGGTGTCCAAATGGATTTTAAAATTCTTCATCGTGTCCTTCTCTCTTTTAATGCCCATCTTGTTCCATGGTCATCGCTCCTCGTTCTCGCTCATAGTTTCAGCTTTCCTTTCTCCAGAGGCGTCAGCCCCTCTGGATAATGTGCCCTGACAGCTCCTTTTACCAGAGCTTTCAGCATCGGTGTGCAGGGCTCTGTGGAAATGGATGAAAATCCACCTTGTAAGTGCTTTTATGGGCTGAAAACAAACTGCATCGAACAACCAGCCCTGGCACCTTCTGCCATCCCCGACGCTGAGAGTTCGAGAGGCTGAAAAATCTACGGTGGCTGAGCTTCGGGATTTTTCTTCTCTTTTCCCTCCTTCTCTTCCCCCCCCTGCCCCGTTGTGAAAAATGAAGGTGGGGGGAGATATTTTACCAAGAGAAAATTGGGCAGTCTCCCAGGGCAGTGCGATAGCATCCGCTTTGTCTCATTTCTCAACACCCCCCCCCAGCCCCACAGCCCTCCCCGAGGCAGAGAAATGGGCTGGAGAAGCTGGGAGACCCTCACCGTGGACATAGATCCTGTGTCAGAAGCGGGCTGTGCCTCCAGGATGCCTGGCGGGGCCTCAGCTTTGCCAAATCCCCATCATTTCTGAAAAGATTAAAGTCCCCTCTTCTTCCTCCCGCTTTCCTCCTCTCCATCTCCCCACGCATCCGACGCTCCTCGCTGCCGCCCGTCTCCTGGCTGCACGCACGTGGAGAGGGTCTTTTCTTGTCGCCCAAACCTCAGGAGCTTCGTTAGGTTTTAATTAAGAGCGAGAAAGTGATTCGTAACGGGGCAGCTTTCCAGCGGTGGGGTGCTGGGGCAGGGGTGCAGAGCTGGGTCACGCTTGTGCCGCCGGGGAAGGAGCCAGGTGCCTTCCATTTCTCTTTACGCTTGCTAATTCCCTCTATTGTTTTAGGATAATATAATTTACTTTATTTTTAATACAAGGGCTGCATAAGCTATCATCTATAATGTTTTGTGGACCCTGACATAAATTTCCATTACGGCGCTTATTAAAAACTCTCTTTATTGCCCTGAATGTTCCCTGTGCTCTGCAAATTTGGGTATTTATTTATTTATTTTTATCCCCACTGCCTTGTGAATTCGCTAGACTAACACCTGCCAGGAGTCTTTGGGCGGGGGATGATGCTGGGAGGCAGGGAGCATCTTCTTGATCTCAGTCCCCGTACAGCAGAGCTCCGTGGCCCTCGGAGGAGCTCCCTGGGCCACCTCGGGGTGAGTAAGCAAGTCCTGCTGGGACTCTGCAGCCGGGAAATACACCGGGATTAAAAGCCGGGAAAGCTTTTATGGAATGTGTCTCCATCTCTCTCCTTACCTTGGCCCCCCCCCAAAATCAAAATATTTCCTGCCAGCGCTGCTGTTTTGTCAGAAGAGGGCTTTTCCAGAAGGACCTTTTTTATTCCGCTCGGCGTTTGCGCGGCGTCTCGCCTCGCAAGATCCCCTTCTCCATGCGTTCGCAGGCATCCTTCTAATAACCATGATTAATAATGAATGACAACCATTAAATCACTTTAAATATCTACCAGCAGCCCGATGGAGACCCTTTGCTTCCCGGCAGTGGTAATGCCAGCCTCGTTGCACTCCCTGGTGCCACGGTCACACAAATGGGGGGGGACCCCGTAGGGGACCGGGGTTAATTTGTCTGGTTGTGGCTTTATTTAGTGGGAATGCCTGGAAACGTGGGGCGGGAACTGGGAGAGGGATTCCTGCCTGGGCTCTGTGGGTCGGGGGTGTGTTAGTTCATCGCAGAGATTATGGGAGGCAGCAGATGTTCTGCCTTTGCAGGCTTCGACCATAAACCATGGCAGCTTTGTTCCTGGAGAGAGGGTTTCCTGTGGGCAGAAATAATCCAGATTATCGGGACCCGCTGCGCTTGTTTAAGGTGGTGAATCGCCGTCCAGGGAATCCTCTGTGCCCCTGGACGTTGTGTCTGATTAGGGGCTGTGTTAGATCGGGGCTGGAATGTGTCCCTTGCTGCAGTCCCCGTCTCCTGCTCTGATGGTGGACCATCTCTTGGTGGCAGGATCCACATGGTACTTTAACCTTGTCTGGTTGAGCCCGTATCGTGGAACCCTAGAACAGTTTGAGTTGGAAAGGACCTTTAAAGGTCATCTAGTCCAACCTACCCTGCCAGGAGCAGGGACATCTCCCACTAGATCAGGTTGCTCAGGGCCCCATCCAACCTCACCTTCAGTGATTCCAGAGATGGGGCGTCCACCACCTCTCTGGGCAACCTGGGCCAGTGTCTCACCACCCTTATTGTAAAAAAGTCTTCCTTCTATCTATTCCAAATCTTTCCTCTTTTAGTTTAAAGCCGTTACCCTTGCCCTATTGCAACAGGCCCTGCTAAAAGTTTGTCCCCATCTTTCCTGTAGCCCCCCTTGAAGTACTGACAGCTTTTTCTCCTGGCTTTATCCCATAAATCTGCCCATATCGATGGTTAGAGCCACCAAGGGGGACACGCCATTTCTTCTCCCCCAAGCTGGTGGGGCTCCCATCCCCTCGAGGTGGGTCGAGGTGCCTCCCGACCCTCTCCAACCTCCTTGCGCCCGCCCCTAAAAGCCCCGTGTGAAGTGAAGCAAAAGGCTCCCCGGGTTGTCCCCCTGCCAACCCTGCATTAGCGAAGCACAAACAAGAGGAGAATTTGTTCCTCTGGGCTGCCGGGAAAGCTGCACAAAAAGACAAGGGCCGGGATTTTTCCACCGCCCTGCACCTTGTCTTTCTCACTCCTGTCATCACGCTCGCTTGGTCTTGGCGTCCCGGTGAGGTTCAAAGGAGGCTTTCAAAGGCCAGGCACAAACGCTGCCCAGATGCTTAGATCGTGGTGGCTTTCGGAGGTGTCTCAGAGCCACGTGCACCCCGAGGGGAACAGCAGAATGACCGGCTGGGGCGGGAGAGGGTAAAAAAAAACCAAGAAGCTGTTGTTTGGAGATTGCTCGGTGGAGGAGAAGGAAATGAAAAGGCTGTCCCGCTGTGATGAATTCCCCTGGTCATCGTTTCTGACCACAAGCGGTAGCTGAAGTGGGGCAGAAGGAGAGATGCTGAAGCCCACTTAGGTAATGGGGAGTGAAGGGCGGGAGTACGGAAGAGGAGTGGATAAATTATTTAAGGAGCGATCATTAGAGCAACNAGAGGGGGAGAAAAGGGGAAAAGCAAATATTTTTTTTGCTTTTCGCTTCACTGGCAATATTGGAAATGGGAAAAAAAAATAATCATTGTGGATCAAGCTGGAATGAAACCTTAATAACTGACGGCTGAAGGAAAAGAAGTGGATTGATGCTGGGGTGACTGTTCCTTGTTCAGAGAGAGCTGAGAAAAGCTTTGCTCAAGTATTTTCATAGTGAGACGGGCCAGAAGGCCAAGAGAGCAGTAAAGTCTTCTGATGTGGTGCCTGTAGCAGTCTGTTCCTGGCAGTGCTTTCCGTCTGGAAAAGCAGGGAGAGGAGCAAACCCCTGGTGCTCCTCCTTTGGGTGGCACCTCGTGCTTTGCACCGACAAATCCCCGGTTTTGGGGCAGCACCCTGAGGCCGAGGACACTCGGAGAGGGAGAGCATCGCTTGCCTCCCTGCTCCCTCGGTGGTGGGCTTCCCTTCCCCATGCCACGCAGCCAGGCTGTCTCCATCTGGCCTCCTCCTTCCTTCTCCCCTGCCATGGTGGGAGACGTCCCGGTGACAACCGTCNGTGCTTTGCACCGACAAATCCCCGGTTTTGGGGCAGCACCCTGAGGCCGAGGACACTCGGAGAGGGAGAGCATCGCTTGCCTCCCTGCTCCCTCGGTGGTGGGCTTCCCTTCCCCATGCCACGCAGCCAGGCTGTCTCCATCTGGCCTCCTCCTTCCTTCTCCCCTGCCATGGTGGGAGACGTCCCGGTGACAACCGTCCCCCTTGTCTGGACTTCTCTTTTAAGGGATGAAGCTGCCACAAGTCTCCTGAAAAACACGTGGTGCTTCTTCCCGTGCCCTGGCAAAGGCGATACTGCAAGCTCTGGACAAGTGCTTTTATAGTCTTTAAAGGTTTCCAGAGCCACTCTTGGAGGGCCGTTAAGACCTTCGGCTGGTGATAATTGGATTTGTAAGACAGTGCAACATGTGATAAAGTGCTCTTGTTGGACAGGATCCCAGTTTTCTTCTATCATTCCTATTAATGTGATAAATGTCGCTGTCTCAGCTGATAGGGCCGTGTTGGATAATAAGATTGGAATCAGCTTTGATTTCTCCAGCTCAGTTCTGCATCACGGCTCAGCGAGAGCAGGCAGGGAGAGACCCAGCAGAGGTGCCCATCGGTGAGGAGGGGGGTATCTGTCCCCTCATCCCTGCCATTTCCTCGCTGGCAGGGCAGGAGATGAGGAGATGGCTCCAAGGCAGTGGCTGCAGGCTTTCAAGCTGCTCAGCACGGAGTGGGTGAGGAAAGTGGCCTTGGAGGAGCCGGAGCAGAGGGTTGGATGTGGCAGGCAATGAAACCTCTCCTAATTAAAGCTGATGGCAAACAAATGCGGGAGTCCGAGTACAGCTGGGAAGCACAAGTCCAATTTGGAACTGAGCAGCTGTGAAATTGGGCCCACGGACCACAGCTGGGGCTGGAAGAGGAGGGATGGGGAGTACAGCTGGGTGCAGGGGGGACATCAGGGCTGGGAGGAAGCTGTTATGGCCCCTCATGTGTCTTGGTGCGCCAGGAGGTCCTACTTATTCTGCTCCTTGGGACTTGTGTCGCTCACCAGGTCCTGGACTATGGGTGAGTAGAGGGGAAGGTGGCACTTCGGTAGCCCAAAGTTCTCCATCTCCTCTGCAGTGGTGGTGGTAGCCAAAAGAAAAAGGGGGACAGAGTGGGCTATTTTTTGCCATGTCAAAGTTTCGGTCTGTCTGAGAAGTTATGGTTACTCTTGTTCTTTGTGTGAATATATGAGACATGTCTTTTTAAATCCAGTAGTCTTCTCGTTGGAGATGTTTTTTTCCCCTGTCCTTCTCTCAGCGTCTCTCCCCTTCGTTCCTCTGAAGATGTGTTGTCCTTCACCATGGCTGTTCCTTGGGGATGGGGTGTGTGGACTGGGGAGGATGCTTAATAACGCTGCCCGGTGGGCATCGTGCTGTGGGCGAGCAGTAAATAGTTACGACGTTTTGCTCATGAGTTGGTTTTTTTTTTTGGTAGGACCCGTGCTTTTCTTGCTAAACGAGTGCCAAATTAAGCCTCCTTCCTCCACAAGGGTGGTTTGAAGAGGCAGCTGGAGGCATCAGCCTTTGAAATTAGGTGGCAAAGTGAGTCACTGTCCCTTTCTGCTTAATATTTTGTGCAAAATGAGGGCAGCGGGCGGAGAGGGTGCCATTTCCAGCATCCTGCCTGCCCCTCGCAGAGCTGGTACTCAACCCCTGAGCCCCAGATGGGGACAGAGAGCTGCTCTGGGTCTGTAAAACATTGCTGGAGGTGGCTAGCAGAGGCAAATCTTTAAATGCCCCTCGGGTACACAGCCAGGTGGGCGGGCTTTGCTAGCCATGCAAGCAGAAATCGTGGTCGGGGCACAGGGAGGCTCCTGCGGTGATCATCATCGCCGGCTTTATTATCCTCAGGTACCCTTACTTAGAGACCAGCTGTTTGCTGCACTCAAAGGGAGAGAAGAGCACACACTGTTCAAACAGGCAGGCAAAGTACCCTGGGCCTGCTGAGTCCCAGTTTTGTAAATGTTATTTCCAATCTTCATTGACTTCCCGGCGTGTCCTTTCCACCGGCTCTGATTGCCTCCCTCTCCCGCTTCGGGAGGCTTGGGGTTTTGTCCTCGTTGTGTGATTGCTCTGATACACGCACCAAACAACAACAACAAAAAAAAAGAAGCAAAATGGAGGGGAAGCCAAGCAGGCAGCAACAAAGAAAATAAAAAATTAAAAGTAGTAGTAATAATAATAATAACTTTAAAAAAAA
>QJSC01029308.1:0-10964 GCA_003697955.1 Calidris pygmaea
GGACAAGTAATATTGAAATTCGACCCCTCATTAAAACGGAGGTGCAGTCAAATGATAGAACTAATCGGAGATATACTACAACACGTCACCAGTTGCGTGGCGACCCCAGCTTGCCCAAATGCAAGAACAATTTTCATGCAAGCCAGGGGAAAGTGCAACTGAATATTTATGGAATGTTTCGATAAAAGGAGGTGATCGTATCTTGCTGAGTGAGGATGAAGCTAGAGGTTATTGGGGTCCTGGCCTATTTCTGCATAGTGGTCCAGCTGGGGATCAACCCTTAACACTCGGTCGCCCACTGGGCAGGGGGGATAGATTCTAGAGAGCGGGGTGAGCAACTGGCTATTAAAACTGCTGGGCTGTCTGGGTTAGCTGAATCCGTACAAAAGGTTGCCTGTATACAAGCCATGTATGAGCGAGGTGAGCAGGGCATTCCCCTTGCCACTCCAGTAGATCCGGTCCACCTTAAACCATTGATTAGAGGTCTCCCTGATTCTGTGAAAATGTATGTGCAAAACCTAAAGGAAAAGATTGCACAGGCAATTGACCATAATACTCGCAACCCGCACCAGCGGCAGCAGCCCGTTTTAACTTGGGGAGAACTATTACAAGAAATAGTGATTTTTGGTAGAGACGTGGGTTGGTTAGAGGAAGGTTCACATTTACAGCCCCGGGTCCGCCAGGCACGGTTTGTCGGGTATAATAATCCTCGTCCTCCCCAACAAACTAATTCTCGTTTTGACCCCCAGCGTAATGAATTGTGGAGAAAGGCGTTAGCATTAGGAGTACCCCGATCAATGTTACATGGGCAGTCCACAGAGAATATTTGTATTATGGTAAACCTGGTGGAGCAGCCTATTAGCAAAGCTACGGAACATACTGATGCTGTTAAAACACAGAGGGATAAACCCTCTGCTCCTGTGAATCCTTTCTCAGATTTAAGGAAGGATTTAATAGATCTAAAAAACTAGAAAGCGCGGGGGGTATTTTAGGCCGACCCACCTGCGTAATATCTAACCTAGAATGGCCTGACCGTTTAAGTGACCCACATATTATTTTAGCTACTGCTCCTAGATGAATACCTGTAAATTTCCTAATTGATACTGGAGCTCAAATCAGTGTCATCACTGAAAAAAAAGCAAAACGGTTAGGTTTAGTCCCCACCCGGAAGAAAATAAATGTAATAGGAGTGACTGGAGTCCCTGAAATCAGACCAATTGGTACGGTGTGTGTCTGGCTTCCAGGAGAAAACCAAATGACTAAGATAAAAGTAGTCATCGGTCCTTATCGTAATAACATTTTTGGATTTGATGTATTAGCAAACAAAGTCTGGAGATTGCCAGACGGGACAGTGTGGGGCTTTGGAGCCTCACCATGTGAAGTCTGGTTACTGGAGACAGCCACTAGACTGTCTCCTTCCCAGGTAACGAATGTTAATCAATATCCACTACCAGCCACAGCCAAAATGGGGATCAGGGAAGTTATTAAAGACATGGAAGCCCATGGCATTATAATCAGGACACACTCACCCTATAACTCCCCAGTATGGCCAGTACGTAAAACGGACAGTAGATGGCGACTCACAGTTGACTACAGGAGGCTTAATAGCAATGCAATGCCCCTTACGGCCGCTGTTCCCAGCATTGCTGACCTGGTTACCCAGATGCAAGCTAACCATCACACATGGATGTCCACATTAGGTGTTAAGGACATGTTTTTTATGATTCCTCTTCAGGAGGAAAATAAACCTCAATTTGCATTCACGTGGAAGGGAGTGCAATATACCTTTAATTGGCTCCCACAGGGATACAAACACTCTCCCACTATTGCCCATAATGCATTAGCAAAAATATTGAAGGAGATAAAAGTATCAGATGGGGTAAGCCTGTACCAATACATTGATGACATCTTAATAGGTGGAGGCAATGAAGAGTCAGTCAGAGAAGTGTCCAGTAAGGTTTGGGGCACACTGACTTCATTGGGATTGGAAATCCCTCCTGCTAAATGTCAGGGACCAAGTCAAGAAGTTAAATTTTTAGGAGTTTGGTGGTCAGGAGGAGCCGTGGCTATACCAGCAGATATCCTGGAAAAAATGGAAACTGGTAAAGCTCCAGAGAACACAAGGGAACTACAACAGATACTTGGGACTTTAGGTTATTGGTGAAAACATATCCCTGGATTTTCTATAATTGCTAGACCCCTGTATAACTTGATTAAGAAAAACGCTGTGTGGCAGTGGACCCCTCAGCATGAAGAAGCCTTGAATTTGCTGATTCATGAACTTCACATAAATCAGACTTTAGGCCCTATACACCAGACAGATCCTATACAGATTGAGTGGGGATTCAGTGAACATGGTTCTCATTGTAATTTATATCAACGGGGATCAGAAGGCCCCGATAGACCCTTGAAATTCTCTTCTCATTCCTTCAATGATACTGAGCAGAGGTACACTGACTGGGAAAACGGTATGTTATCACTAGTGCGGGCAGTAAAAAAAGGCTGAGAGGATTTGCATGAACCAAGATATGGTCGTCTGGGGTCCTTTCCTTCTCCTGGAATCAGTTAGGAAAGGGACTCCTCCCCCTGAGGGAATTGCCCAAAAACCTACTGTCCAGAAATGGTACTCCTATTTGGAAGGTATTTGTCAATTAGTTACTATTACTGAAGGGCCGGTAAATATATCTAAATATATCTAAGCTGATCTGTATAAAGAATGTCAAGCCAGAGGCTGGCCTGCTACACTGGCAGACTGTGAAAGGACAATAACACACTGTCCACAGTGTCGCCTACAATTAAAAATGAATCATCCAAATCAAACCCCACCTTTACATATTAGGGCAGGGAAAACACTCTGGCAAACTTGGCAAAATGATTATATTGGGCCACTTAGAGAATCTAATCATTATAGATATATCCTAGTAGGTGTAGAGGTGGTGTCAGGATTGACCCAAGCCACCGCAACCACAGCAGCGTCTGGAGAATGGACTGTTCGAGTGCTAAAGGAATGGTTTAGTACTCTACCTATACCCTCTGCCATCCAAAGTGATAATGGCTCACACCTCACAGCAGCCATCGTCCAGGAATGGGCAAAAGGGGAAGGTAATGACTGGGTCCTCCATACCCCTTATTACCCCCAGGCAAATGGAACGGTAGAACGGATCAATGGATTAATTAAAAGATTTGCAAAGGTCCATGAATCAAATTGGAACCTGAGACTATCTGAAGCAGTATATACTGTTAATAACAGATGGGGTGAAAATGGAAATGCAAAAATAAAAGCGTTTTGTCCTACTAGAGAAATGATCTCCAAGGCACCACATAAAATTGACGAAATCCCTGTACCATTGCATCCTAGTCAACCAGTAATGGTCAAATTACCTCAAACTGGAGTTATACCCCGACATTAACCAATCCAAGGGGATCATATGCATGGGAAGCAAAAGATAACTCTGACCGCATACATTGAGTAAGTAGTAGGTGGATCATACCAGATTTCTAACTGATTCATTGTCGATCATATATATATGGTCGAGCAGCACTTCTCCATTTACTTGCAGATGTGCCTCAACAAAAGGAGGGACGAGGAGTACGACGGGGTGGAGACCTAAGATGCGTTGACCCAAAGTATGAACTGTGCATGCATGGAATGGACAAACTGCAGAACTTGAATGTGTACCAGAAGTTCTTGGTTGTTTTTTGTGTTGGTGTTTGTTGTGTTGGTTTTTTTTCTGATCTTTGTATATCTGTTTTGATAAGGATAATTTGTTTGGTTGTTTGTTAACTTAAGTTTTAATAGTAGGTGCTGTATCATGGCTGTGATTATAAGGCCTTTTGTAATAATAGTCATTAGCTCTATAATAATCGTAGGTATAAGTAGGCAATCTAGAATATGGAATAGACAGCCTTGGGCTTTTGAACAACATGTTGATGGATCCCCAATTATAAATCACACTGAACCAGACAAAGCTGTTGTGATAAGACAAGGGGTAATGGCTTTAAACCAAAAGGGTAGATTTCGACTAGATATAAGGAAGAAATTTATTACAATGAGGGTGGTGAAACAGTGGAACAGGTTGGCCAGAGAGGTGGCAGATGCCCCATCCCTGGCAACATTCAAGGTCAGGTTGGGAGGGGCTCTGATCAGCCTGATCTAGTTGAAGATGTCCCTGCTCATTGCAGGGGGGTTGGACTAGACGACATTTAAAGATCCCTTGTCCAGTCCAAAATATTCTATGGTTCTTTGATCTTTAGAGTAAAAATTTCCATCTCATATCTTATTTTCTTCAGTCATAGCAAAATGAGGTCAGTTTATAAAATTGGGATAATATTTTAAATTTTTTGCAGTCTTATTTTGAGCATTGTTAGTACCTCAACAGGAGGTTGTAAAAACTTTGGCAGGGACACACACAACAGATGTCCGTATTCACAGAATCACAGAATCATCATGGTTGGAAAGGACCTCTGAAATCACCAAATCCAACCATACACACACACAAAAAAACCCCTACAATCTCAGCCACTAGAGCATGCCCTGAAGTGCCACATGTACACGTTTCTTAAACACTGTTCCAGTGCCTGACCACTCTTTCAGTAAAGTAATTCTTCCTAATATCTAATCTAAACCTCCCCTGCTACAGCTTTAGACCATTTCCCCTGGTCCTGTCATTATTCCCTTGGGAGAAGAGGCCAATACCCACATCTCTACACCCTCCTTTCAGGTAGTTGTAGAGGGCAAGGAGGTCGCCCCTCAGCCTCCTCTTCTCCAGACTAAACGTGCCCAGTTTCCTCAGCCTCTCCTCGTATGACTTGTTCTCTAGACCCCTCACTAGCTTGGTGGATTTCCTCTGGACATGCTCCAGCAGCTCAATGTCCTTCCTGTAGTGAGGGGCCCAGAACTGAACACAGCCCTCAAGGTGAGGCCTCACCAGTGCCGAGGCACCATCACTTCCCTACTCCTGCTGGCCATGCTATTCCTGATACAGGCCAGGATGCCATTGGCCTTCTTGGCCACCTGGGCACACTGCTGGCTCATGTTCAGCTGGCTGTCCACCAACACTCCCAGGTCCTTTTCTGCCAGGCAGCTTTCCAGCTACTCTGCCCCAAGCCTGTAGCGTTGCCTGGGGTTGTTGTGACCAAAATGCAGGACCCGGCACTTGGCCTTATTGAACCTCATCCCATTGGCCTTGGCTGATCAATCCAGCCTGTCCAGGTCCCTCTGTAGAGCCTTCCGACCTTCAAGCAGATCAACACTCCCACCTCGTTTGGTGTCATCTGCAAACTTACTGAGGGTGCACTCAATCCCCTTGTCCAGATCATCGATAAAGATATTAAACAAGACTGGCCCCAAAACTGAGCCCTAAGGGACACCACTGGTGACCGGCCTGCAACCAGCTTTCACCCCATTAATCACAACTCTCTGGGCATGTCCATCCAGCCAGTTTTTTACCCAGTGAAGAGTACACTTGTCTATGCCATGATCCGCCAGCTTCTCCAGGAGAATGCTGGGGGGGACGGTGTCAAAGGCGTTACCAAAGTCCAGGTAGACAACGTCCATAGCCTTCCCTGCATTGAGAAGGCGGGTCACATGATTATGGAAAGAGATCATAGAATCATAGAATCGTCTAGGTTGGAAGGGACCTTCAAGATCATCTAGTCCAACCATCAACCTAACTCTGATAAAAAAATATAAGAAATAAGCAATAAAAAAAAAAAAATAAAACCACTAAACCATATTCCTGAGGACCATGTCAACCCGTCTTTTGAACACCTCCAGGGATGGTGTCTCAACTACTTCCCTGGGCAGCCTATTCCAATGCTGGATAACACTTTCCATGAAGAAATGTTTCCTAATATCCAATCTAAACCTCCCCTGGCGCAACTTGAGGCCATTTCCCCTTGTCCTATCTCCTGTGACTTGGGAGACGAGACCGACCTCCGCTTCTCTACAACCTCCCTTCAGGTAGTTATAGAGCGCGATAAGGTCTCCCCTCAGCCTCCTCTTCTTCAGACTAAACAACCTCAGCTCCCTCAGCTGCTCCTCATAAGACTTACTCTCCAGACTCCTCACCAGCTTTGTTGCCCTTCTCTGGACCCGCTCCAGCACCTCAATGTCTTTTTTCTGGTAAGGGGCCCTAAACTGGACACAGCACTAGAGGTGAGGCCTCACCAGTGCCCAGTACAGGGGGACGATCACCTCTCGGGTCCTACTCACCACCCTGTTCCTGATACAGGCCAGGATACCATTGGCCTTCTTGGCCACCTGGGCACACTGCTGGCTCATGTTCAGCCGACAGGCGACCAACACCCCCAGGTCCTTTTCTGCCAGGCAGCTCTCCAGCCATTCTTCCCCAAGCCTGTAGCGCTGCATGGGGTTGTTGTGACCCAAGTGCAGGACCCGGCACTTGGCCCTGACAGATCAAGTTGGTTAAGCAGGACCTCCCTTTCATAAACCCATGCTGGCTGGCTCTTCTTGTAGATGTGCGTCACATTGGCCACCCTTCAGTCATCTGGTACCTCTCCTTTTGACCAGGATTGTTGATAAATGATGGAGAAGCTTGGTGAGCTCTCCTGCCAGCTCCCTGAGTAGCCTTGGGTGAATCCCATCCAGCCCCATAGACTTATGCGTGTCCAGGTGCAGAAGCAGATCATTAACTACTTCCTTCTGGATTATGGGGGAGTTGTTCTTCTCCCCATTCTTATCTTCCATCTCAGGAGGCTGAACTCCCTGCGGGTAGCTGGTCTGACTATTGAAGACAGAGGCAAAGAAGGCATTAAGTATCTCAGCCTTCTCCTCGTCCTTGGTTGCAATGTTCCCCCCCCCCCCGCATCCAGTAAGGGATGGAGATTCTCCCTGGCTCTCTTTTAATTGTTGATGTATTTATAAAAACTTTTTTTCTTGTCCCTTATGTCAGTGGCTAAGTTGGGCTCCAGCTGGGCTTTTGCCTTCCTAATTTTTTCTCTGTGTAACCTGACAAGATCTTTGTACTCCTCCTGAGTTGCCTGTCCCCTCATCCAAAGGTGGTAAACCCTCCTTTTTTCCTTAAGTCCCACCAAGAGCTCTTTGTTCATCCAGGCCGGCCATTTTCCCCTCCCTTTAATTTTGCGCCTCATGGGGACAGCCTGCTCCTGGGCCTTTAAGATTTCCTTCTTGAAAAGCATCCAGCCTTCCTGGACCCCTTTGCCCCTCAGGACTATCTCCCAAGGGACACTCTCAGCCAGTGTTCTGAAAAGGCCAAAGTCTGCCCTCCAAAAGTCCAAGGTGGAGGTTTTGCTAACCCCCTTCCTTACGTCACTAAGAATTGAAAACTTGACCATTTCATGATCGCTAAGCCCAAGATGGCCTCCGACCTCCACATCTCCCACTAGTCCTTTTTTGTTTGTGGAAAGTAAGTCTAGCGAGGCACCTCCCCTGGTAGGCTCACCTACCAGTTGTGTCAGGAAGTTATCTTCCATACACTCGAGGAACCTCCTAGCCTGCCTGCTCTCTGCTGTGTTATATTTCCAGCAGATATCTGGTAGGTTGAAGTCCCCAACCAGAACAAGGGCTGGCAACTGCAAGACTGCATCCAGCCATTTATAGAATACTTCATCAACCTGCTCCTCCTCGTTGGGTGGTCTATAGCAGACTCCCAGCACAAAATCACCCTTATTTGCCTTCCCCTTCATCCTTACCTACAAACACTCAACTTCATCGTCACTGGACTCAAGCTCTATACAATCAAAACACTCCCTAACGTACAGAGCCACACCCCTGCCTCTCCTTCCTTGACTATCCCTTCTGTAGAGCTTATAGTCATTCATAGCAGCATTCCAGTCATGACAGTCATCCCACCACATTTCCGTGATGGTGACTACATCGTAGCTGCACAATGGCTTCCAGCTCGTCCTGTTTATTGCCCATGCAACATGCATTAGTGTAGATGCACTTGAGCTGGGCTACTGATTTTGCCCCCATCCTTGGCCCTTTACCCCTAGGCTCATTACTGGTGGGCCTGGTTTTATCCCCTTCCCCCTTTGATTCTAGTTTAAAGCCCTGTCCATGAGCCTTGCTAACACTTGCCCTAATACCCTTTTCCCCCTGCAGGGTAGGGTTTTCCCATCCATTGTGAGCAGGCCCAGTGTCCTGTAAATCAAACCATGATCAAAAAACCCGAAGTCTTGCTGGTAGCACCAGTTTTGGAGCCAGATATTGTCCTGTCTGGTCTTCTTGTTCACCCATTCATCATTCCCCAAGACTGGAGGTACAGAGGAGAACACAATTTGTGCTCCTGAACCCTTGACCAGTCGTCCCAAGGCCCTGAAATCTTTCTTCATTACCCTCAGACTTCTTCTCTCTAACTCATCACTATCTACCTGAAAGATCAAAAGTGGGTAGTAATCTGAGGGCTGTATCAGACCAGGAAGTTTCATGCTCTAGTGAAAATACTTTTTGATTTGCACACTTTTATGGTAATAAAAGTGTGATATGCATACAACATTATTTTTTTTTCCTTATCTAGTAGTAGGTTTCTATTCAGTCTGCCAGACTGTGCATGGTCTTTGCATGCATATTCATGTGATTTGAGTGGAAGTTCTTGTTCAGAGTATAGGAACACAGTCATGCACAAATAAGTTAATTGTATGTTTTAACAAATTCATGCCCATGTAGAAATTATTTAGGGACTGTATTCCTCAATTAAGATAGGGTTTATTTTTTAAAAAGGAGCAAATACATGAGAAGGGATTTGGAGCTCCCTCAGCTCGTCTGTTTCGTAATTCAAACCCCTACTCCATGTTGCTGTACAGTTGTTACTTTTTAGGAATTCCACAGCTCTCAGTTTTTACCTGCAGATGGCTGGAATCAGATGTGGAGACACAGCTTATTTCCACTTTAACTGGAGAGAGAGACATCTGAAGGTATTTCTCATGTCTGAATTTACTAAAGACAGTAGTCACAGTATGGATTATAGAGTCTGCAGTAACCTTTGTGAGTGATCTTATAGGGTTTCTAAATCCAATCCTCAGTTTCAGTACTGTACCCATTTATTTGATAATATACTTCAGGTTAAAGAAACAGTTCTAATTTTTTGTTAGCCTCTGTTAAGTTCTAGAATTCAGTTTACAGAGTAGTTGTACTATTCACATTTTCAGCTGAAGCTTTATCAATTTACAGATGGTAAAAAAGAGGCTATTTCAACAATGGAGTTAAAATCTATTCACACTCAGGGAAGCCACAGGGATTACACATGCTGTACAGTAAGCAGTTCCTGATTATATACATATCTTTAATACAGCACCATCAATTTTTTTGTGGCTTTCTATAGCAGGGGCAATTAGAGAATAGCTACTTTCCTATACTGAAACTGCTGTTATTGAATGTAGAATGATTACATTAAAAAGTCTAATCCATGATAAACTCAATGCAGATTTGCTTAAGGTGAATTGCACAGACATAAAATCAAGGATAATATTTGTCTAAATCCTCTAGAAGGTGAGAACTATTAAGTAAAAACTAATGCAGTTACATGTTTGCATAATTCTCTGAATAGATGTTTCCAAACTGTTGATCGAAAAAAACAGCCTCTAGCATTTTGTGTTCTATTTACTCTACGTACAGAAATAAATAAAAAGAAATTACAGGTAGCAGTCTTGACTAAGACTCTCCAGAGAGGATAATATACACTGAGGAAAAGTGAATGATATAGCAGTAGTGATAAAATTAATGTCGCTTGCAAATTAAATTAAAACAATAGAACATCACAAAATAAATCATGGATTCATAGAATATCTTGAGTCGGAAGGGACCAATAAGGATCACTGAGGCCAATTCCCTCCTGCTTGCAGGACTATCTAAATCTAAACCATACGACTAAGAGCATCGTCCAGATGCTCCTTGAATGCTGACAAGCTTGGTGCTGTGACCACCTCCTGGGGAGCCTGTTCCAGTGACTGCCCACTCTCTCAGTGAACAACCTTTTCCTAATGTCCAATCTGAACTTCCCCTGATGCAGCTTCATACCATTTCCTCATGTCCTATTGTTTTTCACCAGAGAGAGGAGATCAGCACCTCCCCCGCTACTGCCCCTCTTGAAGAAGTTGTAGCCTGCGATGAGGTCACCCCTCAGCCTTCTTTTCTCCAAGCTGAACAAACCAAGTGACTTCGGCTGCTCCTCATAAGTCTTGCCCTCTGAAATTTTCACCATCTTGGTTGCCCTCCTCTGGACTCATTCTAAAAGGTTTGTATTTGGCAGTAATGTTTAAGAAGCGTTGGGAAAGAAATTAAGAAAAATACAAGTTGGAAACTGAGGTAAGTTTTTTTTAATGAACATTTTTCAGAATTCTGTTACCGAATTAGTAATGTTATTTTTCAGTATTTAAAGATACTGTGTGAGCCGATGCAGGCAGGACGCAGGAACAACCACAAAACCACGGATTAAGGGCAAAGGACAATTTAATGTCAATACCTCATGGATCCGGGAACCTCTGAAGCAGCACCCGGGCAGAGGCAGGCAAGCAGGGGACACAGGCACTGCGGAGCGAGAGTCCTTATTAGCATGAGAGTCCTTGTTAGCAAGGGAGTGAGGGAGCGAGAGAGCTCCCACTTGCTGCTTGGGCCTGTATTTCAAGGATTCTGGCAGGCAGAGTTCTCTGCTGTGCTTTGATCTCTTCAACAGCAGGGCAAGAATCCCAGGCGTGTTTGATAAGGTGCCCCTGAGTCCATCCCAGGCCTATGTTATCTAAGTGCAGATGTTCTACTTGTTGAGCACACAAAACTAAGCAACAGTTAGTGTGATAGATGTGTTTTCCAGCACCCCACATGCGAGTCACTTGAGCGTATTTACAGTCCTCCTCGCCAATCTTCCGTTAGTTTCCCACATTCCACCCCCTCGCTCAAGAGACCACTTCTGCTGGGGTTTACAAAACTGGAGACATTCATTTAGGCTTGCAGGGTACAGTACAAACTAGCTTACAGAGGCATGCAA